>JAVCKV010048453.1:0-23128 GCA_032274145.1 Herpochondria borealis | reverse complement strand
ACTGTGACTGGAGTCATTGAGTGACGAGGACGACGACGAAGAAGATGTTGAAGGCTTTTGGATCGTAATAAGGTATCTTATATTTAATTGTAGCTATAGTTTCATATAATAGTATGTACGCGTCACCAAGTTGGCTTGCTTTCTTTGAGCCTTTTTTGTCAAAAATCTGGTCTCTCTTGCGGGCATTTTTGCACTGGATCCAGAAACGACGATATGTAGAGATCCTCGGACAATGGCCCGGCAGTTGTTTTGATTGTTGAACTGCAGAAAAAATTGCACGGAGCTAATGTGGGCTTGTTGGTAGAGAAGTTGCCAACAAGTGAACAATATTCGGGCCAATGTCCGAAGAATCCACGAAAAACTGGCGTACAAGTCCGGTATACGTGCGTTGCGTTATGATCTGTAGAATGAATGCAGAATCGGTTTTGGCATCCTTTTGTTTGATTTGGAAGAATCCTGGTTTTTGGCATTTTTGGTGGCCTGGCGCTGCGGTGGTTGAGAACAAGACAAACAAGACGAATCTTCCTGTCTGGCATGGAACACAATCAGGACAACCAAAGAATACAGCCCTTAACGTGCGGACAATGGGTCTCTCTGATTATTGACTCTCGCAAATCCCCGTTACAAGCTTGTCCAAATACAATTCCTCTTCGTGCTTCGTTTTTTTTTAAAGAAGGCTTGGGAAAAGACACCACATGATACGAAACACTATCAAGGATGGAATGACCGTACTCACGTCTGCTACTCTCGAGCCTGATCCGGCGAAAAGCAGACGGGGTTCAACCTTCTCGGAGCAATAGGAGGTATTTATAACCTAGTCTATGAATAACAAAGTTCATTACTGCCAACTCTACGCTAGTGGAACGAGTCCCCTGTCTGTCGGCTTTCCTGCTGTAGAATGACCCACAGTTGTTGGCTCACGCAGTGTGCGTATGCGCAAGAGGCCCTAGCAGCTTCGTGGAGCGCCGAAGTGGTTTGAAAAAGGATGGTCCCGTCGTTATAACTTGGTAGACACGTTGCCATCATTATATCATGCTCGGCAGGAAGTACTGGCGAGTACCATCCACGCCTGTGCACAACTCTGCTGTCCCACAACACTATCAGTTTCTTGTCCAATTGTGCCAGATGGTCTATACTATGGTGGGCATCATCGTAGGTTGATCCTTGTCTACAAACAAGTGATTTGGGAGACCACTCTCTGAGAACCAAACAGCACGGTATGTATCATAGTCGGCAGTTTGACGCATCATTTGGGCGACAGTGCAAGGTGTACACCAGACGGAAATAAGCAAGTCTTCGCACCCTTCGCATCGTTCTTCTGGGATCTGTTCGGCTGCTCGAATCGATCGACGCGTCTGTACCACCACGTAAATAAAAGCAAACAGAGCTGGCGCATTCGTGAGACCAAAGATTGTGGCAGCAAAGATACTGACCACCACTCGGGGACTCCACAACATGGCGACAAGGAGCAACAGATTCAACAGTGCGTAGCACGACGAAAGAAGCAGTACTGTTTTCATTTTCAATCGAGAACCAGCAGAGGTGACGCGTTCACCATATGCGGAGAGTTTCATTCTTGTCATAATTTGAGTCAATGCAACTGTTTCACAGTGTAAGAAATAATTTGAAAAACGGCATGTTGTGAGATAGAAGGAAATAACGTACCTTGGGGACAGAAAAAGCTGTTGCAGAACATTGGATGATCGACACCGTAGGTACAGCACTCGAACACTCCCCCTTTCCATGTGCTGTATTGTTCTTGGTGCTGCAACTCTCTCCTTTCATGGTTCGAAGGTGTCAACATAGTGGGCTTTGCGGGTTCGGCAATCGACTCAAACACCTGCCCTTTCGCAACTCCACCTTGTGGAACTGTCACAACAAAGATCTGATTGTCACACTCCGCGTCTAGCTGGTATCCTGGAGGCAAGTTGGCAGGAGCTTTAACTCTAATCATTGGAGGTTTCACCGACACGGGGTCTTGCATCCGATCCAGAGTACTTCCTCTCATCGTGTGATGAGGTTCAACGGACCCTGCAAGAATCACTTTGGGAATGGCTGCTTCATTTTGAGATTCCATTTCCTCCTCACGCATTGGCTGTTCTTCAAAACTGGGAGCCCCAGCAGTCTGCAACGATTTCCGGCGTTCTTTACTCCTGGACCGACTTCTAAGCCTCCATCGTTTTGGACTTTTACCGACACCGAGTCTCTCGCTACTTCGTCTCTCACTTCGTCCTCTGCTGGATGGCCTGGTTGATGGTGGTATAACTTTTTCCATCTCCAAAATTTGCTCACCACCACTCTTTGTCGTTGCCCGAATGACTTTTTCAGCCTTTTTTGGCTCCAAAACTTGGTCAATCTCCAGCACGCTGTTCGAGCGATTCGTTGTTCTAGTCTTGCCAGGACTCTTGCTAGTCAACTTAACCAGCTGCCGTTTAATACCATTCAAGTGAGAAGCGTAAGTGGCTTTGTCGTTGCTATCGGTAGCACTCCCCATGAGTTGAGTAATGTACTCAATTTCTTGCATGAGAGTCTGGCGTGTGCTCGACTGGTTCTTCATAACTGCCGTAGTTTTGGAAGCAGCAGTGCCAGACATTGTGACTGGGATGGATGCAGGCGTTGTATCTACCGCCGGGGGCAAGACCTCCATGATTTGAGCAACTGGGTTTCGAGTCAAGGGTCGTTTTGTCTTCAAAATGGATGTCGGCGCGGCTCCTCGAGGAGACTGCTGTGAAGAATCAAAGCTCTGTTGACGTCGTTGTCTTCTTTCTTCGGTCGGCCTGTAGTGCTGCTGCTGCTGCTGCTGCTGGTAGGGTGGCGGAGTGTAGGCTTGAGGTGATGCATCCCTGTAGTTGGAGTAAGCTGTCTGCGGTGACTGCACCATCTCTTCTCGATTGTACCGCGGATCGTATCGTGGGGCTTCATATCTCTGGTCAAATCCATGTTCAGGACTGCCACCCCATCGCTGCGGTGCTGCCTCAGGATGTTGACGGGGCTGATAGTGGGTACTTTGGGGTGCAGCTTCAGGATGATGCTGATAGTTGGGGGGTTGGGTACGTTGTTGTTGTTGTTGAGGTTCAGCGTCCTGCTCAGGAATAACAACTTTGAGGAAGGCTTTGCCAAATTGGTGCTGAATGCGACGCATGACAATGTCAACTTTCGATTCGTTGGGGGCTGGAAAGAGGGGGAAGTTCTTGTACCGTTTCGCAAACGCTGCCGCAAACTGGGATCGATCCAGAGGTGTCATCTTGGAGCTGTAGATGAACTTCTCACCCGTCATGCCGCTTCTGCTCAGTCTGTCCAAGAGAGCTTCTGCGGCTTTGTGAAATGCAGTGTCGTCATAGAGCAAAGGATTGGCTGCAGGTGCATTATTGGTTCGTTCCACCATCGGTGGACGCTCTTGATACTGACGACGCTGGTGGCTCTCATGCCATTGTCCCCCATCGTGAAGAGGCTCACGAGAGTCTTGGGGAAAGTACGACATGGTTGCTTCAGTGCCCGTCCTGATGAGTACATGAGGGAAACCGAGATCCAACTCGTCGTGAAGCTATTTTTTTCAAAGCAGTGTCCCCAATTCTCTGAATGAGATCAATGTATGCATGGCTTAATGCCTATTTATCGCCAATTTATATTGATCCACGTAGAAAACTAGCTCAACCAAAGTATCGCTAGCGCACCTTACTCGCCATAAGCAACTCACATTTTTTCCGATTTGGGGTCCAGATTTACCGTTTCAGGATCACATCAATCAGGATCACAGCACACAGTGCCTTTTTCGGAACATCTCCTGTTGCCCATGACGGAATTGTCGCCATTGAGTGATGACATTACATCCTCTCGTTCTCCATTTAATAGCGGCAAGCCTCAGAAGGAGAATTCTCCACCACGCTCGTTGAAGGATGACGACGATGCCTTTGTCGCGATCGCTGTGGCTTTATTGGAACGACACCGATCCAGGAGCCTTTCCATCCAGCACTCTGTTGACTCTGTTCTACTAGCACACGAGCGACGAGCCTTTTGGGAAGCTCTGCACTTTCGCAAGGCGCAGCTTCCAATCTTTCCGTCAGCCAGCGAGAGTTCCGTCAATAGCTTGGTAAGAGACGTTGAAAAACTCTTTGGAAAGACTCTATCAAATTCAACAGAAATGTCATCACCCACAAGACCTCCAGAGGTGACAACGACCTCAGGAGATCCGTTTCTTTCAGATAGATCGACTGCCAGTCAAGGTGCATCTACGGTGCGGGCATCATCCAGATCTGATGTTGCCAGTCACCATTCCGTGCCCTCGTCAGCCAAAATACCTTCCACAATACCTCAGCCACATCATCAGCCTGGTCTTCAGTCGCAGCAGCAACAGATACCAACGATGCACTCGCCTCAACTTGACCCGATTGCAGAAAGTAGAAGCCTGCCTTCGCCTCCAATGTCATCTGCGCCTCGACATCAGCCTCCGGGCTACACGCAGCAGCAGTTTTCTTCCTCGCAGGCCATGCCGCAGCAACAGGTTCCTCGGACCATGCCTCCACAGCAATACTCTTCCTCGCAGGCCATGCCGCAGCAACAGATTCCTCGGACCATGCCTCACCAGCAATATTCTTCCTCGCAGGCAATGCCTCAGCAACAGATTCCTCGGACCATGCCTCCACAGCAATATTCTTCCTCGCAGGCAATGCCGCAGCAACAGATTCCTCAGACCATGACTCCGCAGCAATATTCTTCCTCGCAGGCCATGCCGCAGCAACAGATTCCTCAGACCATGACTCCGCAGCAGCATTATCCTGCTAATCAGACACGTCTTCGTCGCGACCCGAGTCCTGATAATCTCCATCAGGGTTCATCATCATCTTCTCCACAAATGATGTCGACGACAGGTTCGGTTGATACGGAGCGCATGCAGAATATTCGGCACGCCTATGAACCACAGAAGCAAAACATCTACAACCAGAGACGTCAACCACCATTGCAGCAACAATTGCCGCCACGATACGAGCATTTTAACCAGTATTCTTCTTCTCAACCAGCCTACAAACCACAAAATCATCAGCAACATCAGTATCATCAGCAACGTCGACAGGAGACACGCGAGAGGGCCGCGCCGGCAAATGAGCCCTTATACAAACAGTATCGACCACCCCAGTTGAACATTGAAGCGCCTCCTGTTGAGGCCGCCCCACCACCTCAAATTGACATTGATTGGAACATTCCTGTCAACATCATAAATGAGCAAGAGCCCGTTCGTGAGAAGAAAACAATTCGCTTCGAAGATTCCGTATTGGAAAAGAAGCGCGTTCAATCTGAAAATGAACCCAAACAACAAAAATTGGATTCGCCAAAGCAACAGCAGTCCCCAGGAGAGAAATCGCCGCCTTCGCCAGTACTAAAAAAGACAGCAAGTCCCAAGCGGACTGAGGACAAGAACGAAACAAAAAGCTCGCCTCGCACTTCTTCCGCAGCACCCTCTGTCGGGCGCGCAGTCAAGATGGACTACCGAATGGATATTGCTCGGAACAAATCCATGTTGGTACTCAACGAAGATGAGGCAGTGAGTAAACAGACTGATGCGAGGAAGAAGAAGTTACTCAACGAGATCGATCGAGTTACCGCTCTATTGGGCAATACAGTCCTAGACTCAGACGCACAAAAGGCTTATGAAGTCTACCTCACAGAATTGCGAGTGGAGCTTGAAAAGTGGAACGAGTCGTCTGATTTTGGCAGTCAAAAGGAGTCGCACGATTCCCTACTTGGAACGCTGGAGATTGAGAGAAAAGGCTCCGATCGGCTTTCTACGGTTGGCTCCAAGACACGATATGATGCAATCGAAGAGGACAGGAACGCCAAGAGGGGCATGACACAAATCAAGGCCAGCGATCAGTTTCCCGATGTTAGAAAACAGTGGCGAACTGTGAATGTGATGGCTCCATACACTCTACCGGAGGTACGTTGGGCCTGTTGTTGCAAACTTGACCGTTACTCTATCGTAAAACTCACTTGTGTCCAACCGTGATCAGGGATTCGAGTTCGAAGCTCGAGTTGGCGACGAAATATTCATGGCCACGGTGCCGAGAGGAGGAGTGACAAAAGGCCAGCTCTTTGCTACTCGAATGGGTGACATACACGGAGGCAGCGAGACTGCAGCTCCGAGAACAAGGGTCTTTCGAGATATGGACGCTCCTCCAACTCGATGGAGGGACGAGATGTTTGACTGTTTTCGACACGGTCTCTTTCATCCTTTCCTGTGGAACACCATCTTTTGTCCACACATGGCATTATCTCAAATCATGGCCCGTATCCAAATCTCAGACACCGCTGATCCAGTGATCACAATCAAGTCTAGAACACGCGTGTGGTGGTATTTATTGTTTACGTCGTTTGTATTTGCCGTGCACGGACTCTATGGTGCGTTCTTCGTGATTGCGGTGCCCAGCCAGGAAGCCCTCATCATGGCGACGTGCCCACTCGTCGGGATGGACTTGATCCTTCTATGTTACTTCTTTTACCTTGTCATCAAGACTCGAAGTACGGTTCGCCGAGAGTACGATATCCCGGAGTTACGGTGCCATGGTCATGAGGATTGTTGCATGTCGGTGTTTTGCACGTGTTGCACCATTACACAGATGGGTCGGCACACTGCTGACTATGAAACGTTTGTGTCCTACTGCTGTACTGATA
The DNA here is from genome assembly GCA_032274145.1 of Herpochondria borealis. Classification (NCBI taxonomy): domain Eukaryota; phylum Rhodophyta; class Florideophyceae; order Ceramiales; family Ceramiaceae; genus Herpochondria; species Herpochondria borealis. The sequence continues at coordinate 16,462 of JAVCKV010048453.1, read as the reverse complement.
CCGGACTTGCAAACCACATTGAAGTCAAGCTACCATCTGAGTACATGGATGACCCCGAGGTGGGGAAGATGACAGACCAGAAGGACGACGCGTACAGTCTCATGTAGCAACAAAATCCTAATACTTGCGCACGTCTCTTCGCCAAGGATTCACGATGTGCATGAGTGAAGTTGGCGATCGAAGTACTAATAAGAAAATTATAACATAACAAAAGACATGCGGTCGAGTTCCGCGCAAAAAGAAGTGGTCGAGTTCAGCTCGTACCTACTCTTTGCTCTTGGTTTTGCCTTTACGCTTCTTGTTCGCAAGCTTCTTGAGGTCTTTGATAATTGTGGGCATTTCAATCGTGGTAATCTCTTGGCCGCCGTGTGTTACATCTTGTCTCCATCTGCGAATCTTGTAGGCCAGAGGGATGGTCGATATGGGGATAAGTATTCCAAATGTGATCAGGATTAATATGATTTTGTCCTTGTTCAGTTGGAAATTGGCTTCATATGAGTAACTCATGTTGAAAACAATGGCGAGAACGGTAAGGATCAAGGGTGGCACAAAGTAACGTAGCCACCATCGGTATCGCTTATGGTGAGTTTCAAGGACGTACTCAGGGAACGCAGAAAATGGAAACTCGTCGGCAGATAGAAGTTGGCCTGTATGGACCAAGAAGTCTCCATCGAAGACCCCTGGTTTCAGTGTTTTGCGAATTGTCATGGGGCGTCCGTCGAATAGGATCTCATACTGAACAACGTAAACCGTAATTGGTCTTTTCATCGATGTCTTCCTTCCGGTCTCTTCTAGCATGGCATCCACAAATATGCCCTTGAAGTAGGATTCCGTGTCGAGTCGAAGACCTGGCATCTTGTCGACTGCCCAGATGAGTTGAATCCACAAAAGGCCAAAGCTCACCCACAGTGCGATAATGTCATGCCATGTAATGAAAAAGTAGAACGCTGGTCCCAGAGTTATAACGATGCATATGAGTGCCAGTATATGCCGAATCGAGAAAAGGCCGTCGTATGGCGATGCAAACTTGGGAAAATCTTCTACCAGTCGTAATGGCCCAATGCTTTCGCTGTCGGCGTCGGACATAGTCTCATCGCTCGTTGCGCTTGAGCTGCCTCCACTCGAGCTACTGCCTCCACTCGAGCCACTACCTCCGCTTGAACCACTACCTCCACTTGAACTGCTACCTCCACTTGAACCACTCCCAATACTCAAGCCACTACTTGTCCCTCCACTTGAGCCACTTCCTCCACTTGCACTACTACCTCCACTTGAACCACTACCTCCACTTGATCCACTGATTCTACTTGCGACACTTCCACCATCCACACTTCCAACACTGCCGTCGCCAGGCGGTGGGTCTTCCAAGTCTTGGAAGTGGATAAACTCTGTACCGTTTTGATCCGAGTCAGAACAATCCATTGTAAAGTAACTAATAGAGATGGTTGTGGAGTAAAGGTCACAACCCAAAAAAATTGAAAGAGTGAGTGCTTTGTGCTTTGGAAATCTGGGTATGAAATGTTTCGGTATAGGACAAATAGACAGTGTACAGAATAACCGAATCTAAGGAAAGACGGTATCCAGATGCTTCAACGGTTAATTACTTAGGGAAAGACGAGTTGGCCAGACACTTCAACGGTTAAGAGAACCCCAATTGACGCACCTCTCACAAAATTCACATGGCTCAACGCAACAACGCATCAAGGAACCCCTCTACATCAATCATACAGTTGAGTACCGCTGTGATGACATGACTCATTAGACAGATAACGAGTGCTAGGGTATAGTACTCGGAACATGCTAGAGCACCTGCAAAGATTGGTGCGCCAACCGCCAACCTATCGAGTGTTCTTCGGATACCTCTTGTAGTCGGGGAAGCTGAGACTGCCTGGGAAGGAGAGTGAGTTGGTGGTGCAACAACGCAACACGGTCCAGTTATACAGTACATACGTGTAAGGTGACAACTTTTAAAAGACTTCGCATTCTATTATTGGGATAATCACGGTAGACCTTTCCTTGTCTTCATAGCGGTCACACACATATATTTCCGATAATCTGGGTTTACCCCGAACATGTTGCACTATTTACAATATCAGAAATTGAAACTACCACAGAAATTGGTAGAGAGAACCTACACCCATTTGATCCCGCTCGGTTGTCGTCAATCTGTATCACATGAAGTCGTTGGGACACGCGAGAAGTCGAAGTCTCGAAACTTCTGAACTACAGGCACGGTATGTTCAACCATCATCACGAAGAAGGATCACCACGCCAGTGACTTCACCGGTACTGGAAGTAGTTTTACGGTAGGCTCTCCACAGGATTCTGATCGTGTTTTGCTTGATGCGGGTAGTCACGCCGTGTTTCTGCATTTGGTGGTTGTCAGTTTTCGTGGAAGAGTAGACTGTTTTCTGCTCAATCCCTCCAGGAAAAGCTAGACTACATGAGTACTCTAGCCAGCTTGGTGTCGTCGGAGGGGATGTTTCATCAAAGACTGAGACCTCCTAGAAAGGTTGTTTACAGGGGGCCTCCCATGCAATCCTTAAGTACTAGAATGAACATGCGCAAACGACTGGGCTCCAGGCAGTAGACTGCAGAGCCGTGTCAGTTTGCTTCTTTTGAAGACTTCGATTGACTTCGATTGACAACACTGAATTGACACGGAACAAGAATACGGCATATATATTCTCTTTACGTTTTGTGGTTTGTAAAAGACACTTAGCTACAGTCAGAAAGTCTTGAATTGACATCTGGTCTAGTATTATTTGCTCCAGCTTTCTTGGGTTCTTTTCCTCTTTATACCTTACTGTAATCCAACTTGCTCTCCAATTTCTTGTTGTCCAAAATCTTCCTCGCCGCCTTCATAAAATCTTCTTCCAAACAATAATCTCGATCACTGCGAATCGCAAACAACCCTGCTTCGGTACAGACATTGCGCATATCGGCTCCATTCAAACCATCCGCCAACTTGACGACAGATTCAAAGTCAATGTCACCTCTCTTGGTAATTTTGGCCGAATGAATCTTGAGAATCTCCAATCGCTGCGTCTCGTTGGGTTCAGGAATTTCAATCTTGCGGTCCAATCGACCAGGACGCAAGAGGGCCGGATCTAAAATATCTGGACGATTTGTGGCCATGACCATCTTCACTTGACCCTGTTCTTCAAAGCCATCCATTTGATTCAAGAGTTCCATCAGGGTACGTTGAATTTCACGGTCAGCACTGGTACCTTCACTGAAACGGGATCCACCAATGGCATCAATCTCATCCATGAAAATGACGCAGGGTTCATGATCACGGGCAAAGCCAAACATTTCACGAATGATACGTGCCGATTCACCAATGTACTTGTCAACAATCGCCGAGGCCACGACTTTGAGAAAGGTTGCGGAGATATTGGAGGCGAGCGCACGGGCCAGGAGGGTCTTGCCGGTTCCGGGAGGACCGTAGAGCAAGACACCCTTCGGGGGCTGTAAGAATGAAAAGGAGAATACTGTGTTAGTACTATGCGTGACGGCGAGGTCGAGAACGAGACAGATGGCTGAAAACCGATAGTCACAATCGCCGCAGGTCAGGTACAGCACCACTGCTGGAGCACATGATGCACATACTACTAACAACTACTACAACACTCATACCTTGATTCCCACACGAACAAAGAGTTCAGGATTCGTCAATGGCAATTCAATCACTTCCCGCAACTCTCGAATCTGCTCATTCAAGCCACCAATGTCGGAAAAGGACACGCCTCCATCCGACTCGGAACTTTGCATATGAAACACGGTAGGATCCACTTCTCGTGGCAAGACGCGCATAATCGTCAAGGTCGTCATGTCCAGAGCGACACGAGTACCTGGTACCAACTTGGCATGATCCAATCGAGTTCGACAGCCCACAACATAGCGGGGTCCCGAACTGGCCTTGACAATAAATCGCTCCGCATCCAATTTTTTCAAAACGTCGCCAATGATTTGACCCACGCTCTGCAACGCCGACAAGTCGTCTTCTGTCTTTTGATATCGTTGCACTAGACCACGAACATCTTCGCGCATTCTCTTGAGGCGGGCTTCGACTTCACGATGTTCCCGAATCTTGGCGCGGTACTGTTCCAAGACTTGATCTCGTTCACTGCGTTCTTGAACCTGCTCGACAGCGGCAGCATTATCGACATTCTCTTCAGCAGCATCAGCCATGGTTTAATAAATAGTTCTTACGAGCAAGAGAAAGGAAGGAAGGTTACAGACTCACTCAATGATCTTGTGATGCCATTGTCAGTGCCAAAAGATCGGCACTGTTCGGAAGAGTTCTCCGTGGGGGTGACGGTCAGACAGACACTTGAGCATGCATGTCCTTGCACTGATGACTGCAAGACTGAAGAAAGATCCACGTCCGTCTGGCCGTCCGCACAACTGTTCACAGGAGAACCACCAAAAGAGATCTGTTCCACTCCATCCACTTTGAACTTCTTGAAACACTGAAGGCGAATCTTTTGCAGTTCTCATTGACACTGTTCTTCGTTCGAACAACGATGGGTCGTGTGCTCTGCTCGATCACAACATGGTCATTGTCAGTCAAAGTCTGAGTTGAATGCCTCATTTTTATCATGAAAGTGATCCTTGCAGTGTTAACGTTGACTGCGTGGTGCTCTGCTTTGTCGTCTTCTCCAACAAGAATTCAAGTATGTCAAAACAAGGATTGCTGTAAACGATTCGAGGCCTCCAAGACGAGTACAAATCTTGTTCAGACGATTCGACAGTTACTGATGGACGATGACATTGCTGTCGAATCCTCGGGGTGTCTTTCACATTGTGACAAGGGTCCCAACGTGGCGATCAAAACGAGCAAGGCGGAGGTTGTGGAGAATGGAATCACTGGCGCCCCCGGTGCCGCAGCAGCTTTGGAATTGAATCTTGACGATTTCAAGATTCATCCAACCCTCTTGGCGGCTCAAAAGGTCATGAATCAAGCATCTCAAGGTATGTGGTAATACATCGTGTTGTTTGTTGCTTGTTTTGTTCGGGTGGTTTGCTTTGTCCGGCTTCATTTTTAGAGTCGCCAACTGGATTGTACATCTATATCCCAAGTTGGTGCTACTTGAAGCCTAAAGAAAGAGTTAAGGGACGAGTCACGATGATTACGGAATGAATTCAATTGATTTTGGAGGAAGGAAGGATGATATCGTTGACAAATCTGGATCTACGACAGTTTTTATATATTATATGCTGAAAGAAGTGTGCCTTATGTTTCTAAAATCACGTATCTCACACGAGCGTCTTGTCATAATAATAGCTCCCTCCAAATCAGAGCGTGACCGCTTTTTGAACTCCGTCATCAAGGCCCTGGACAAAAATGAGGCCCTCCGAAACAGTGCCGCCATGGCGCATGCCCTCGTGTTGAGAGCAGCCTCGGTGGAGGACTTGCAACGAGCCTCTCTGCTGGATCCGCTGCATCCTACAGTCTGGCGCGTCCTGTCAGATTTGGAAGAAGCCGATGGCAACGTGCGCGGCGCCATGCAGGCGCTCCAACAATGGGCCAAGCATCAACCTAAATTGTCCACCAAGATTGGACGGGAACTGGATCGACTCGCTACTGCTTCCGCGTAAAGCACGTGTGTGAGTGTTATATAATGTGCAGCAATTAATGGTGCCATGTTATAATAGTAATAAGATGGTAGTTAATGTTGACCAAGTAGGGACTAGTGTAGCATAGTTGTGCTCCAACCTGGTTAGTCTTCGATCTTGAGCCACTTGCTGATCCTGAACTCTATCAGTGCCTTGTGGCGCCATCAACGATCTTGAAACTCTTGCTGCGTAATTGACGACGACGCAAGCTGAATGAATGAATCAATCGACTAGCTAGAGAGCAAGTAGCAACTGCTGTATGGGTTCTATTCACAAGAAGCAGTGAGGTAGGTGGTAGTACGTACGCACGCACGCTTCCGTTGCTGTAAGCTTCGATAATCATTCCATCATCCAACAAGCTGTGCAATTGCTATTAGCCTGTACCCATTTTCTAGATCTTCGCGCGTCGTTCTTTGCACTCTTGCTTTACTTGGCAGGAAAGGAGCCGAATGAAGAATCAATCGACCCACTGCTTCCTTGATAGAATCGCCTAACGGGCAGCTGTGCATCAGATGGTGAGGTGTCATGTCTAGAGTAAGTAAATAAGTAAGTAAGTAAGTATTGCATCCAAGCTATAGCGTCAATTTGCCTATTCCCTCATCTCACTCTGTCCACATACAGCAGGCTGAATCATCTAGAGTGGTTCTATAGTGAGTCTTGACGACAAAACCTATTCGGAAACCGCTTGATCGGGATGAACAGCACAGCCTACCAGGCACTGGTGCTGTTATCTCAAGATATCCCTCTTCCATAAGCCGTCGGCTTCCCGAGAACCACAAGGGTTCCATATGAGAATAGAAGGCGGTGACCATCGTCAGCCTTTCTGAACCCGGAAGACTGTGATGATTAACGCGCCTTGAAAATGTGCAGCGACGGCAATCATATTGTCGAACTTGAACCGGAAAGCCAACGAATGGTCGGACTAAATTACATGTATTATGCAAGTGGAGATAGTGAACTTGTCGTCAGGGTCCTGATGTGATTTTGAAGCTGAGGCGACATAATCAAGAGGGTTCCTGGGACGCGAACATTCAAACATTTCGCCAAAGTATCGCATAAAAACGGGTGACCAAAGCAATCACATTGACGAACTTGAACTGTGCATTGTCGAAGATGAGCCTTGAAAGTTGCGCAAGCTGTCTTTGCTATAGTTCCAACCGCAAGAATGTTTCCCCGAGGACAAAGAGGATTCCGGTATGACTGAGAGCAGCGAAGTCCGTCGGCCTCGACTCATATCGATATTGGGTTCTAACACTGTACCATTCTTGGAGGACTTCGACATCCAATCCCCGATGGCAGTATCCGAGTCTGGGAGGACTTCTGCATGTCTCTCACGACCTGATAGATTCTTCATCGTGAACTGCTCTGATTGTCCACTACTGATTTGAGCGAAGTCCTCGTAGCGACGGTGTATGTGAACGACCTTTGCGTGTGCATCCCATTCCTTGTATTTGCGAACAGATTTGCTGAGCTGGTTGTTCGACTCTTCGAGGTCACCAGTTCGTCGGAGATGAGCACCATACAGCTCACACGCCAACGCGGCATTGTGATTGAAACCCGATCGACTTGCCACATTGATTGCAGTCTCGTATAGTTTCCGAATTGCGCTCTCATCGACTTGTCTCGTCTTTAACGACGCCACCTCTGCTTCCATGATTTGTAACATGTGGTGGCAGTTTACGAAACTCTGCTTCACCCATGACCTCATTGTTTTCAATTCTCGACGGAGATATAGCCAATATTGAATCTTCCCGTGACGGATCTCGTTAATCCAAACCAAACTTCTGTAGAATGGGTAAGTAAAGCTAATACCCAAGGGATACTCATCGTTCCACAAGACGTCGCGGTGCTTGGCCATCGCAGCAGCTTGCTTTCTTTCCCCAAACATGTAGGCTAAAATCATCTCATGGAATAGAACGACTGACCTCAGCCTGTTGACTTTTTCAACGTAATGGACTCCAAGCTTCTCCTCGACAACCCTCATGGCTTCACCAGTGATTCTAGTATTCGGTTTCTTTGGCGAATCGTCAATCAGATTCAACGCAAACTGCCGATGGATGGATAAAACTCCAAGGGGAATGTGATTGTTGTAGCATGCCATGTCTTCAACGAATGCGTCAATGTCCTTGGCAAGGCATGCCAGTGGTAAACCACTAAGGAAGTAGGTGGCGACGTAGATTGCGATACTCATATGAGCCCCCTCGACAGCTGAGACGCTCATCCCCAGACGATACGACTGGAGAAGAGGGTCAAGCGACTGCTGGAAAGGGGCGTATAGATGGTTGCAAAATGCATGGTGCATCATGTAGACTTCAGGATCCACGTCTTTCGTCCTATTCTGACCCAAAAGCTTGATACTTAGTGATGAGTAGCGCCGACCGCTTTCGACATCACCTGTTCTCAACATCAGCAGAGAATACGCGCAGAATGATACGGCAAAGTACTTTGTTTTTCCATGCAAGAGGGAGAGCTGCATCAAGCGAAGACCTGCGACCACAAACATTCTTGGGTTTTTACCAAGGTACCCGTTTCTCATCACGGCGTGCATCATCACGAATGCCTTCTCGGCACTGGAATTGAAGCATTCTCTGTAGTTTAGGAAATCATCATCGCTTAGGCCACGTATCAACCGTTTGACCCTGGAAAAGCCGAGCACTATGTGTCGGATCGATGGCTTTGCAGGTAACGAAAAGATGCCGCCCATGTCTGAGAGAGCGGTTACTCCATTGGCAATGGCAGCGGGGTAGTTGCTTTGAGCAGCAAGCGATTTCACCTCAGTAACGAGTACGTCGAATTTGTCCTCCATCGTGCGTGCATTAGCATGTACTTCAGACACCATGAACTGCACTTGTTCAAAGTTGCCGCTGCAGTATTCCATTTCGCAACTGATTGTCGTTGCAGCGAGGGTCGTGTCGTAGTATTGCGTCCACTTCTCTTTACCAAGCAGTCGGAGGGCTGTCCTCGCGTACGTTGCGGCGGCGGTGAATGCACAGGTCGAGGAGACTTTGCTGCATGCTTCGATGTTCAACATAGCTAACGCTACCTCCTCGTCCTCGCCGTCCAAAAGAGTCATGCTTCGGTTCAGTTGGTCAGCCGCTACAAGGAGCATCCACTCCTGATCCTTGCGGCTATTGTACACTCTCCACAAAAGCCGCCCAATTTTCAAATGATATCTAGCTGAATCGTCACCAATGGCCTTGTAGGCAGCTTCCTGTACTCGACTATGAGAGAACTTGCATACATGTAGCTCCGTATTCTGAACCTGTATCTGGTCCAACAGCTCGTCTTGGCAGGCACTATCGAGAATTGCGGTGATATCCACCGTATTCTCCGCCTCAGCGTTCAACACCCAATTTCCAGTTAGAATCGGGTTTTCATGCCAATGGTCAACCAGAACCCCAAGAACGTTGGCATCAAAACGATGACCAAAACACGATGCTATTTGCAGCGCCAACTGCGTCTTGTCAGGTAGTTGTTCGATCCTGTCAGCCACCATATCGGCAACATTGTCAGTCAAGCTTGTTTCTGAAGTTATCTTGTCCAAGTCCCACTCCCACCTGTTGCTAAAAACCGAGTAGGTTAACATCGTACCAACTTGCTGAAGCCGCTTCAGAAACTGAATGGTGAAGTATATGTTCCCATGAGTCTTCCGGTGAACGACCCGAGACAGAGCCTCAGTAGCGTCAGGTTCTCTCCGCAGTATCTTCGAAAGATAGTCGTTCAGAGACGATAAACTCAAGTTCTCTACCAGCACTTTCATCAATTGATTGTTTGTATCAATAGACAACAAGATCGGGCGTCGCACCTCATCTCTCCTGTAGGCAACAACACATAGGAAACCAGGGATGCCAGACTCCAACATGACCGCTTCTATCAGCTGCGACGACTCATCATCTGCCCATTGGATGTCGTCAAGAAAAATAACAAGTGGAGCAGCTTCTGTAGCAGTTCTTAGCAACTCCTTCACCAAGCCTTGAAGTCTCTTTGCGCCCCAATTGCTCTTGATGGTCTTCAAATGCCTCCGAGTCTCGTTGTCGTCAAGTCTCAACTTTAGCAGAGGAAGAAAGTTGGTGAGAGTAGCCAACTCGTCATCTTGTAGTCGCCCCTTGAGGCGATCAAGGTCAGGTTTCTCCATGCGCTTGCAAAGTTGATTAAGCGCCGCGACAATCGCAGAATAGGGCTGAGAGCAAACTTCGTCAAACTGCCCCTCAACGAACAAGTACTTGGGGCTACTTCCCCCATTCTTACTCTCTGAAGATGATAGCGAACTATGCACAAGTGTTGACTTTCCCGCCCCGGAGAACCCAGAGATGCATACACCAGGGGAGCTGTGACCGCCCAATACATTCCGGAGAGCAAGCTTCATTGAACGAACTTCATCGTCTCGTCCAACAAGTTCCTGCGGCTTGAAACAAAGCTCAACGCTGGTTGAATTGACACTCCTTGAGCTCATACTTCGTGATATGATCGAAAGCGTTGGTGTTGGTGGTGGGAACAACTATGAGCTTCTTCCCGCTACATGTAGATTAGCTTCTTCAAGTACATGTGTAGCTGCGACAAAGAGTTTCCAACGAAATGTCTGATACTGCTACATCACAGTTTGTGTAGAAACGACAATTGAATTTGGAGTTCTGCATGTTGAATCATCTGACAGGAGAAGTCATCACGCATAATTAGCTTCTCAATTTATGCCACTCTATCACTATCACCTAACTCTATTTATCGAGAAGTCATAGTCATTGTAAAGCTTAGTGCTGTAAGCTACTCTAAGACTCCATTGCGAGGTTTCCACACTCTTTGGTGCAATCAAGAAGAGCTTTCTTCCGTTTCTCTTCGTGGATGCTCGTACATGTACTGTACATATTCTGGCCATCCATGCACAGCCAGTAGTATCTACTACTTAGTAGCTAGACTAGAGTTCATCGTAAAAAATTGCACTTTAGCTAGAGAGTGTGCGTTGATGCAATTCTGTTGACAACTGGAGCCGAGAGAGAGAGGAACCGTTTCCAGCCTCCACTTCTGTTTATTTTAACTTAAGCATGCATTTTATACAGAGCTGACAGTACTTTCTCCCTTTTGCGAACACGGTGGTGTCAAGAAAGGGGCAACAAGGCAGTAAATCAAAAAGCTGTGAGACCAATCACTAAGGTGTCTGTGACCAACTGGGGCAGTCAGGCAAAGAGCTGTGCGACCAATCACTGAAGGTAGCTGGCTGGCAGTCCAAACTGTAATATATTGTGCGGTGCTCTCGCGCTCTTCGTTTTGACCGAAATGGACCATACGCGATGTTGAAGTGTGCGGTGGTGGCAGGCTAGGAACTTTATTTCCGGTAGACTAGACGAATCGTACCTGTACGGCAACGTGCCGTCGAGAACTTCTCATGCATGGCTACTCGGTCGCACCTCTCCCTTTGCTAGATTGTCGTAAGTTGCACCTCTCTCAGGAGAACGCAAGGAAGGAGCTTCCATAGGGTGCGGAAAGCCCGAACATAACAGCAACAAGGTTCCTGCGATCAGAATTTCGGAGCTAAAGGTGCGATTCTCCCGATTCTTGATCATAGAGCTGCACGAGAGGAGGTGGAATACTAGAGTGCACCGTGAAATATCGTTTAACAACATGGGTTTCTTCCACCAAGACGTGACGGAAAAAGGACAAAGAACAAGTAGTGCGTTGCAGTGGTGTGGTCGTTTACTCCAGCGCAACAGCAAGTAGTCTGTACCTTCTTTGAGACTATGAGTACGTTGCTCTCTACCGTAGAGGATCGCTCTATTCCTACGATTCAGGACTGTCCAGCTGCAATTCAAATTCCTTCATCCAGTACCATCGTCGTGGAGTCTAAATTATTTGGGAGATCTATAAATATAACCGTCGTCTACCCGTTGGTATCCAAATCTTGTATCTTCAACCCAACTCGAGATCTGAGATCTTTGACATCGATCTCATCACAAACCTTTCAAAACTCCCTCTACAATAGTGAACTAGAATGATGAACACCATCCTCCTCGTTGCGTTCGCGCTCTTGCTATGCTCTCACCAGACTGCGGCGTTTGCTCCTGGTCACCTAGGTTCCCCAACCTTTTCTCGATCACAGCTCGATACAAGACGTTACAACTTGTTCGACATGTTTGGTTCCATAGTGGGAAACTTTGGAAAGGAGGTCACCGCCTCCCACATTCTCATTGGTCCCAAATCCATGACAGAAGGGGAAGCCAAGTCAAAGCTTTTGGAAATCAAAGAGGAGGTTGACAACGATCCAGCCAAGTTTGCAGACTTTGCAGCTCAATTCAGTGATTGTCCTAGTGGTCAGAAAGGTGGAAGTCTTGGCCAGTTTGGACCCGCAATGATGGTTAAGGAGTTTGATGAAGTGTGCTTTAAAGAGGAGGTTGGAGTCGTACACGGCCCTATTTCTACACAGTTTGGGGAGCATCTCATTTTGATCAATGACCGTACAGGTGACAAATAGATGGAAGCCGACGCTACATGTACGAGAGCCGACGCATCATCAGGGAAAATCAGTTGCGCAAAAGCTATGTATCAAGTTTAAGGCTTCATAAGAACGTGTTGAGAAAATCCACGTGACATCTACCTTACTGTTAGCCAGAGCTAGCGGAAGCATTAGATATGCTACCAAAGGAAGAGCTGTGTCATGGATTCTGGCCGCTCGTTCCCAAGGCAGCACTACTTTCGATAATAGAACCATGCACAGATGCCTTGGATATCCAATCCCCAACATTGGTATCTTGGTGGACTTCCTCGTGTCGCTCGCGACCATGTAGATTCCTGGCTGTAGATTGAAGTTCTGAAGAGCGGCCCGATACTTCAATCCCATCATAGCGCCGTGCCATCTGTGCCACCTTCGCGTAGGCATTCCACTCGGTGTACTTGTGAACTGACTTGCGAAGCTGAAGCTGCGACTCCTCCATGTCCCCAACTCGTTGGAGATGAGCGCCATACAGCTCGCACGTCAACGCAGCATTGTGGTTGAAACCTGATCGACTGGCAACGTTGATTGCCTTTTCATACAGCTTTCGGATTTCATTCTGCGTCTGCTTCTTTCCTAAAGAGGCCGCCTCCGCCTCAATGATTTGTAGCATGTGGTGACAATTTACAAAGCCCCGCTTTACCCACGATCTCATCAATTTCAAATCGCGACGGAGCAGCCACCAGTATCGACGATTTCCGAGGCGAATCTCTTCAATCCAAATCAAACTGCGGTAGAAAGGAAAGGTCAACGACATAAGAACTGGAAAATCCTCATCCATTTTCCTTCGATACTGCTTGGCGCGAGAGGTGGCCCATTTCCCTTCACCAAGAAAGTAGGCTAGGAGCATCTCGAAGAACATGATAGGAACTTCTGTCATTTCTGAGTGAGCGTCGAGACAAACCCCAACCTTCTCCTTCAATTCATCAACTGCCTCCCCCTTGATTCTCCAATTCGGAATCTTCTGTGTATCAGTCAGGTTTAATGCAAATTGTCGCTGCGCAGCCATCAGTGTGAGAAGGGTAAGATGGTTGTACGGCAACATCTCATCAAAGAATGCTTTAGAGTCTTTCACCATACTTCCGAGGGGCAGACCACTGCAAAAATAGCAGGCCAGATACAACACAATGCTCGAATGTGCAGATTCAACATTGGAGACGCTCATGCCTAGACGGTATCCTTGTAGAAGAGGCTCAAGAGATTGCTGATACGGGGAATGCAAGTGGTGGCAAAAGGCATGGTGAAGCATGTTGCTGTCCACTCTCGCAAAATTCGACTTATACAAGTTCGAGATCTTTACACTCAAGATGCCATAGCGATTGCCTCTTTCGTAGTCCCGTAGATAGAGTGTCAAGATGGAATAGGAACTCATTGCAAGTGCAAAATGTATGGTCCTTCCGCATATCAAGGAGATACGCATCAAGCGAAGACTCACAAAGGCAAACATGCCCGTGTCCTGAGCAATCCAGGCGCTCCTTATCAAAGCACTCATCATGTGAATAGCTTTCTCCGCTCGCGCATCGGTGCATATCTGGTAGTTCAGTATATCCGAGTCGCTCAGACCACGCATCAAACGTTTCACTTTGATCGTCTCGAACACGATGTGACGTATGGACGGCTTTCCAGGTACCGAAAAGCTACGGCCCAACTCAGATAATGTCGACCTTGCAGTCTTCGACGCTTCGCGGTGCTGCTGCAGAGATGAGAGGCACTGGACCTCCTTCAGGAGAACGGAGAACTTCTCATCAATATCCTGTGCAAACGCCAAAACTTCTGCAGCGACGCACCTGACCCTCTCAAAGTTGCCACAACAGTACTCCATTTCACAGCTGAGGGTTGATGCTGCAAGGGTTGTCTCATAGTATTTCTCCCATTTGTTTTCGCCCAAAAGTCGAAGACTCGCTCGAGCATAACCGGCAGCAGCAGCGAACGCCCATGTTGAGCATACTTTTTCTGATGCCTCGAGATTCATCCTGGCTAAGGCAACTTCCTCGGGCTCGCCATCCAAGAGCTCTATGCTTCGATCCAGTTGGTCGACGGCCAAGAGAAGCATCCAGTCCTGCTCCTTGCTTGAGTTGTAGATTCTCCACAAGAGCCGTCCTATTTTCACATGATACTCAGCTTGGTCGGCACTATCCCCAATTGAGTTGTAGGCAGCCTCCTGAACTCGGTTGTGCGAGAACTGGTAGACGCGAAGCTCGGTATTCATCACCTGGGTGTGCTCCAGTAGATCATCTCGACACGAACTTTCCAGCACATGTGCAATATCCACTGAATCGTTTCTCTGGCTTGCTTCTAGTGCAAACGCCTCCGTTAGCTTGGGGTTTTCACTCCAGTGATCTAATTGTTGACCAAGCACAGTTGCATCAAAACGGTACCCAATACAGGAGGCAATCTGAAGTGCAGTTTGCGTTTCAAGCGGAAGCAGCCGGAGTCGCCCAGTTACCATATCCGCCACGTTATCTGTCAACGTCGTCTCTGATGTGATCTTTTGCAAGTCCCACTCCCATTTGTTGCTTAGAAGCGAGAAGAACAGCATTTTGCCTTGTTGAAGGCACTTGAGGAATTGTATCATGAAGTAAATATTCCCGTATGTTTTCCGATGAATTACCTCCGCGAGATCCATGGTAGACTCGGAATCTCGCTGCAAGACGCGAGAAAGATAATTATTTGCACACGTTTGATTCAGGTTTGTAGTTCGTATTGCGAGTAATGCCTCGTTGTCGACGATTGACGACAAGATATCGTTGCGGATTTCATCTTCTCGCAAGGCAACAACAAACAGGAGCCTCGGTATTGAAGACTCCAGGAAGACGGATGATAGCAGCTTCAATGACTCCTCGTCTGCCCACTGCAGGCCGTCCAGAAACACAACTACTGAACGAGTCTCTGCAATAGATTCCAAGAGGCCCTTAACTGAGTCCTGCAGTCGCTGAACACCCCAATTGGCATCACGACCAAACTCTTCCTGTGAGTCCTTACCAAACTTTGCTTTCAGAGCAGGTATGAAATTCATCAGTATCAGTATCTCATCTTCCTGTAATCGATCCTTCAGCTTCTCGACATCCGTTTCGCCCAATGTCTGGCATAGTTGATTCAGGGCTGCCACGATCGCGGAATATGGTCGATGTGAGCACATCTCATCAAACCTCCCCTCCACAAATACGTACTGGCTATCCTCTTCTTTCGCTCTAAGAGAATGACGCACCAAGGACGATTTCCCTGTCCCAGCGTACCCCGACACGCAGACTCCAGGGTGCCCCTTGCCCTCTGAAGTCTCCACCAAAGCCTCCTTCAGCATGCGCACTTCATTGTCACGACCAAACAGCTGCTCTGTAGTGAATCGAAGATCTCCACTAGTTGGAGATCGATTGGCTTTATAGTTGCTCATCCTCCCAACACAAACTGTGGTTCCTTGGTCTTGGGGGTGACCCTTGCTTGGCTCAAAGTTGTTTTGTGATACGTGATCTGGTAACAGAAGTCTTTACTGTTCTCTTTGGAACCAGAACAGCCCCCTTATGCTTGAGAACCTGTAAAAACCAAATTGTGCGCAAATATGCCACTTCAAAACGTCATTTTCCCAGTTGATGAATCAATCAATCGTGTTGAGCTGTCAAATTCAAGCTCACAACTTACAGTCTGGAAAATCGAGGTTGCCACAGCTTGTCATTTCTCATTTCCACTTCAAATATATAAGCGAGCCAGTCTAGGTTTACCACACGAATGCCCTGCGAGTCAGGTTCAAGTTTTAAAAGGCAATCAGTAGAGTGTACTGTAGAGCTATGTTATGTGTACATGCGTTAGGAGTTTCATCTTGGTTTTCCCGCTGTGATGTTAGCAGCAACTCATGACCCAAATGGGCTACATTCGAAAGTACCTGTAACCCAGTGTTGGACTTGCACGTTCCCTCGATATAGACGATCCGTTCGCCGAGACGAAACCACAGCAAAATGTCTTCATACCGCCGCTCTCTTCAAGCCAGAAGACGTTGATCCTCTCTTCGACGTCCACGTAGAATCGGTCGCGGATGTTTGCCGAGCCCTCTTGATCATGCGTTTGGCCAGTGATTGCCCGACTTCTGCGAATGTGAAATATCATTGGTTAATGGGCAGACGAAGGGGGTTCGAAGTCTTTGGGAATTGTCTTCGTTCCGTATTTGGCAACGTCGGAATAGTACAGTACTCCACTTCGATTCTGCATTTGACTTTGAAGGCCTTGCTCTGTTCGTTATTCTGAAACCTGAACGATGCAAATCACTGTAGCTGCGATGGGAATCGAAGCCAAGACAACTATAGCGATTGCGGCACCATCACTGAGCTCTCCACCTGCACTTGCATAATATTCTCTCTGCTGCTGGGG
>JAVCKV010048342.1:0-23129 GCA_032274145.1 Herpochondria borealis | reverse complement strand
AAGTCGAAGTACTGGTCACAAAAAGAGACTCAACATTAACTTGTTGGGGCTTTTTGTATTTAATAGCACTGCAATCTTGGGCGAGAAGTCTATCCCGATCGACATAGGAGCATCGGGAAGCCCCAGGCCTGTGCTAAGCGAACTCGAAGTGCTGGTCACAAAAAAAGACTCAACATTAACTTGTTGGGGCTTTTTGTATTTAATAGCATTGCAATCTTTGGCGAGAAGTCTATCCCGATCGACAGAGGAGCATCGGGAAGCCCAAGATCTGTGCTGAGCGAAGTCGAAGTACTGGTCACAAAAAGAGACTCAACATTAACTTGTTGGGGCTTTTTGTATTTAATAGCACTGCAATCTAGGGCGAGAAGTCTATCCCGATCGACAAAGGAGCACCAGGAAGCCCCAGACCTGTGCTGAGCGAAGTCGAAGTACTGGTCACAAAAAGAGACTCAACATTAACTTGTTGGATATTTCTGTATTTAATAGCACTGCAATCTAGGCGAGAAATCTATCCCGATTGACAAAGGAGCACCAGGAAGCCCCAGAACTGTGCTAAGCGAAGTCGAAGTACTGGTCACAAAAAGAGACTCAACATTAACTTGTTGGGGCTTTTTCTATTTAATGGAGATCCAGTTTTATAGCGAAAAGCTTTCGGGTCAAGATGAAAACACGGTGGAAATGATAATAATGATAAATCTTTTTTATACTCCTTATTCAATAAATAGCATAATTGTATCTATATCTCCTGTGCTCAAAATAATTTCGTCATCATTTTAATCAAAATGCCGCCAAAATTGGATCAGTAATTATTTCATAACCATGGGCTAAAAAACCTTGACTAATAGGCATCGGCCCTTCAGGCCTAAAGTCAAGTAAAATTATCATTCCATAAAAGAAGAATTTACATAACAAAGTTAACAATGCAGATAATACGACAACTTCCTCCTCCTTAATCCTCCTACAGAGGAGGACATTGACAGGGCTCAGGCGCAATATTCAGAACTAGGATTATCTATGCCCACCCGCTTTTTATCTTGATCCATTACACTGACAGCAGCTCCCCAAAGTATTTCTTATATATCTTTTTCCGAGGATAAAAGCCCATAAATATAGCTGGATACATCAATAATGTGAGAATAGAATTAGAAGCAGTAAATGTGATGTCATCTACAATAATCGAATGATCCTCATCTACTTTCTCTACAATATGACGATGCGTCCATGTAGCTAATGGCCAGGGAAGTGTAGTACCCATATCCACAAACAAAGCCTGACTATCAGTGATCTCATCTGCAACAATATCACTAATCCATTCCGCCTTTACAGGACTTAGAAATCTAATGTGCACTCGATCGCCTTTTTTAGATCCCGTAAAATCTACGATTTCCATCTTACCAAACGGAGGCTTTAATGCTTCGAATAATTTAAGATCAAATGCTTCCATGACCTTGAGATAGTTTCCCTTGATTGATGTTTTTAGTATTAAATTCATAGGTATGGTTTGTTCTTTCTATGGTAACATGGATGAATTGTAATTGTTGATGGTAAGTGGTGATGATTGAGTTTTGATTTAAAATGCTGGTGACTTATTTTCTTTCTATTAATTATTTGATTAACATTTCGATTCTTTAAGTAGAGCAAATATTTTCAATCTATCGTCCGTTGCTAGTTTAATACCTCTTTGTGAGCTCTACCACCTTCTCTTTCATCTCCTCCCTAACACCATCCGGACTCGTCACCTCCAGATCTCCTCCAAAACTTAATAAGTGACTATACAATTCTCTATTAGGAATAACCGTAATAGAAAATAAACCATATTCCTCAGTCATCTCCAAAGTTCGCTGATTCTCATGTATCTTCTTCGTTGCTACATAATGTCTCCTTCCTCCATACACTTTGAGTTGAATTATTTGAGGTGCTTCCTTCTTCACAGATACACCAATAACATTACTCAGATATTCCTTGACACTAAGATCACCTTTAGGTACATACTCCCTTAACGATTTACTTATTCCTGTAATTCTATCTAGTGACATATTGGTAATACCCTCATATCCATCTTTAGTAATAGCATGTTGATGACCAAAAAGAAACCACCTATTGTTATACTCCTTCAGGAAATACGGGGAAACAACTCTTGCATAAACAGGTTTGTCAAATGGCTCATAAGTAACATTTATTACTTCTTTGTTCTGTATGTGTGCCTTCAGAGGCTCAATATGCTTTTGTGCAGCAATGTTCAGCCCTTCTTCAAGATGCACTATAGGATCTATTCTTTGTACATCATCAAAGTTATAACTAGCTTCCATTCTAAGAACAGTATCTTTCAGGTCCTCATAACCAGGCATATTAGCTACTTGACGGAGAGCTGCCAAACTAGATTTGATCTTTTCTATAGTGTCATGATCTTGCATCGGATTGAAAATTGAATATCCACTCTCTTGATAAAAATATCCTTTATCGTTTGTCCTAGTTATTGGTGCAGCAAAAGGACCATATTCATCTTTTAGAAATTTTAGGTCGTCGTAAATAGTCTTTTGGCTAGCTTTAACATGCTTACCTTGACTTTCTAATTCTTCTTTCACAGAATCTACCAATTGATCAAGATTATACACTTTCGATCTATTCCTCAGACACTCGTCTATCTTCTTAAGTCTGATTATTGAATTGTATTGTGTGGCCATTTGAAATTGATTATTTCCACAAAACTAACCAAATAAACACAACCTGCACTATAGCCGCATGTAACTATCCCATCTTTGCATCTCATCAAACAACATAACTTATGCAAATTACTAAGTCAGATTTTCTAAAATTCAAGCAATGCTCTTCACATGCATGGTTCAGTAAGAACAAACCAGAAATACTGGTTAACCAAGAAATAGATCCTTTTGTACAAGGACTTATCGACCAAGGTGCAGAAGTAGAAGAATGGGGACTGAAGTTATTTTCAGAAGGAATCCACGTGAGAGCATTCAATGAAAAAGCAGTTGACACAACTCAACGATTGATCGCAGAGGGTAAGAAAACTATTTTTCAAGCCACATTTGCCGATAGTCAATTGCATGCAATGATTAATGTACTGCAATGGAATGACTTATATCAAGCTTGGGATATCTTCGAAATAAAATCAAGTACTGATTCAAAATGGAAAAAAAAGGATAAAATCGAACCCGAACATCTTGACGATACTGGCTTTCAAAGAACCTTTCTCAATAAATTAGGATACAAAGTTGCAAATGTATACTTGTGTCTACTCAACTCCGAATATACGAAGCAAGGCGATATTGATACCAATTCTCTATTTACTATTATTGAAATTACAGATAGATTAATTGACTTAGAAGAAACACATAAGTTAGAAATTGAAAATGCCATCAATCAGCTTAATTCTTTTCATGAACCTACTGAATGTGAGTGCAGGTATAAATCTCGAAAAAATCATTGTGGTGCTTTCTCATACCTCTATCCAGATGCTAATGTGTACGGAACTTATGACCTCGCTTCTATTGGGAATTCTAAGAAACAATTGGCTGAGATGGTAGATAGTAACATCCTTGCTATGGAAGATATAAGTGATGTGTCCAAGTTTAAAAAGATGAAGTTATGGCAATGGCAAACATACACCGATGGAGAAGAAATCATAATCCAAGAAAAAATCCGAGAGGAACTCAACGGCTTAAAATATCCACTTTACTTTCTAGATTATGAAACACTCCCTTCTGCAATACCAAAGTATGACGGTACATCACCTCATCAACAAGTCGTCTTTCAATATTCTCTTCACATTATCAAGTATGAAGGAGCGCCAGTTACCCATAAGGAGTATCTCCATATTACCAGTGATTCACCAATGAACGATGTAGCCCAAAATCTTCGCAATGACATCGGTGACCAAGGCTCAGTAATCGTTTGGTACAAACCATTCGAAGTGCCTAGAACCAAAGAACTAGCGGACGCTGTGCCAGAACATCGTGGATTCCTTCTCGCATTAGCAGATCGAATCTATGACCTGATGGACATCGTATCAAAAGGATATTATCACCACAAAGATTTCCGAGGTAGTGCATCTATCAAGGCTGTTCTACCCGTCACGTGTCCTGAATTATCTTATAAATCACTTCAAGTACAAAATGGTACTCAAGCAATGACTACTTACCACGACTTGATTTTCTCAGATAAGTACAATGATGACAAGACTCAGATTATGCAGGATTTATTAGCATATTGCAAATTAGATACTTTGGCAATGGTCAGAATATGGGAAGAGATGAAAAAGATAGCCAAATAATACATAATAATCCGTTGTCAACACTAGTAAGATAGAATTTGCGAATCCTGCCGATAATAAGGTAGGGTTCGCAAATAAGATCATATTAAAAATAATCAAACATCAACACGTGTGTAGAACAAATTGCACTTTTGTGAAAGAATAAGCTATAGATTTTTAAAAGAGCTTTCTGCTTGAATCGCTAAATCGCTTGAATCGCAGAACTACCTCTAGATGTTGACCACTAGATGTTAATTTAGATTTTGTGCAATTTGTTTTACACACCATCAACACTAAGATATTATTAGGATAAATAAAGTTGTTATCTTTCCCGGCTATTAATAACCTACGCAAATAGACTGCACACATCCAACATATATTTACACCAAACTAATAAACTAACCGATAGACCAACAAATACATAATTATGATCACAGGAACTATAAAGAATCAAATAGACAAACTCTGGGAAACATTCTGGACAGGTGGGATAGCCAATCCACTCACTGTAATAGAACAGATTACCTTCTTACTCTTCATCAAGCGGATGGATGATATCCAGATAGCGAAAGAGAAAAAGTCTAATAAACTCGGAAGACCAATCGAAGATCCTATCTACTCAGAGGATGAGAGCATCTTAAGATGGAGTACATTCAAACAGTTAGGTGATCCAGATGAGATATTCAAGATATTCACTGTACCTCAAGAGACAACCCCTGGTATGGAAGATGATGAGAGGCAAACAGCATTCTCAAAGATGATGAATATGGGAGAAGCACAAGGATCATTTGCTAGATTTATGAAGGGAGCTACATTCTTGATTCCAAAGTCTAGAATATTAGAATCAGCCATTGCCCAGATCGATGTGATAGATACTGCAGATCAAGATACGAAGGGAGACATATACGAATACCTCCTCTCCAAGATCGCTACGGCAGGTACTATGGGCCAGTTCCGTACACCTAGACACATCATACGTATGATGGTAGACATGATGAAACCAACACCCGATGATGTGATCTGTGATCCGTCTGCAGGATCTATGGGCTTCCTTGTATCAGCTATAGAATACCTAAGAGAAGAACATAGTGATTCGTTCTTTGACAAAGACTTCCAGAAGTTCTTCAAAGAGGAAATGATAAATGGTATAGAATTAGATCCTTCGATGATAAGAATCGGTGCCATGAACCTTATGCTCCACGGATTAGAATCTCCAAACCTGATTCAGAATGACTCACTATCAAAAGGTGTTGGACATATAAGAGATAAGTACTCACTAGTACTAGCCAATCCACCATTCAAAGGTACAATAGATCATGATGCGGTAGATTCTTCTATTACTTCTGTTGTAAAGAGTAAGAAGTCCGAACTTCTGTTTCTGGCTATGATGCTCCGTACATTGACCATCGGTGGTAGAGCTGCTGTAATCGTCCCTGATGGAGTTCTCTTCGGATCATCCAAGGCACACAAAACTATAAGGAAAGAAATCATAGAGAATCATCAGTTGCAAGGCATTATATCTATGCCGAGTGGTGTATTCAAGCCTTATGCTGGGGTGAGTACCGCCATCATGATATTTACCAAGACTAATAGTGGAGGTACGGACAATGTATGGTTCTACGATATGATGTCAGATGGATACTCTCTAGATGACAAGCGTAATCTTCTAGGCTCTACAAATGATAATGGAGAGACTATCCAAAAGCACGAAGAGAACAATCTACCCGATATAATATCAAAGTGGAATGTTTTCGAGGCTTTAGCCTCGTCTGATCCTAAGAGCTACAAAGCCGAAGTTGCAAAAACGAAAAGAACAGATCAGTCGTTCTTTGTTCCCATATCAGAGATAAGAGAAAACGACTATGATCTTAGTATCAACCGATATAAGGAGATTGTCTATGAAAAGGTAGAGTATGATAAACCAGAAGTGATATTAGGCAAGATCGCAGCATTAGATACCGAGCGACAGGCGCTTATAAATTCGTTAGCAACTTTATTAAAACCGTAAATATGTATCGCTGAATTACGAATTCAGTGTATTCGAAATTAACATATCACTTTTTAACATGTATTAATTACTCATAATCACACAATAATACATATTCATTTTGATCACGAAAATAAATTAAACCTAAAAGTTGAATTTTGGAGAACATATTGCTACTATTATACCGTTAGAAGAGGGATACCTCTACTCAGTGGAGTATAAAGGTGATGAAACAGACATCTTGGATATCCTTTTGGACAGGTGGGATGATACTGAATATCTGATTGATTATTTTGATGAGAAGTCAGATTTACTTCATGCGGGTTATTTCACTGAAAAAGAAATAGCAAATAGTGTAGGAAATATCATCAGAGATGTAAATAAATTAAAAGTCAAATTAGCAAAGGCTAGTAAAACTGGAAAGCTTCATCAGTTTTTCAAACCATATACTAAGGGAATACAAACAAGACATTCAGAGCCACTTAAAAAGGCATACGGTACAATACCGAGAAGTATGCTCAGACTCTATGCAGTATGCCTTCAAGATGGATCATACATAATCTGTGGTGGAGCGATAAAGCTAACCAAAGATGTAGATGGAGACGAAGAACTACAAAAAGAAAGAGCAAGGCTCAATAGATTAAGAGACTACTTAAAACAGGAAGGAATAGAAGATACAGAACAATTAGATCTGTTGATCCTAGACATGGAGGAAGATAAATAACCAAACAATGAACAACTTAGATAAAATAGCAACGAAAAAACGACTCAATTGGGCCGATGCTTTCGAAGAAGCTGATAAAAATATAGAATGGAGTGTACGGTCTGCCATAATCAGTGCTAGAGTACTACTTTTTCTTAAAAGGAAAGAATCTATGGATAGGGCGGCACTAGCAGAGAAAATGGATGTCTCTGTACAGTACCTTAGCAAATTACTAAAAGGCAAGGAAAACATGACACTCAAGACCATCACAAGGCTTGAATCATATACGGGTTTAGATCTTATCAATGTCGTTGGTGAAGATCAAAATACTAATACTGTCAAATCAGTAAAAAGAGACCATCATAGAGTTCCTGTGGAGAGTCAAAAACTCCCAATTCCTCAAAAACCTATGCAAGCCGCTACAGCGAAAGTGGTCAGCATGAGATTTGAAACGATTCCACCAACTACTAGCTCAGAACTAAAAGTAGGATAAGATATTATGAAACACCGATGACTAAGCATTAGTGACCAAAGAGAAAAAACAGGATTGTAATTTAACTATTTTGCCCTTAAATTTTTATTTCGAAGGTTGCCTAAAAAAGCTTAGACACCCTGGATATGATTAAATATAAATCGTTGATTTTCAGAGTAAATAAAATTTTAAACATATGAAAATAGACTATGCCATAAAAGCAATTGAAACTCAGAACTTTGATATAAACTATGATAACTATGATCGAAATATCAATGGATCCACATTTGATTTGCAAACTTACTACTTTGCAGATGATGAATTGTTTATTGTAAAACTAAGTCAAAAAATACTTATTTTTCAATCTGAGGAATCTCCTATAGTGACACTAGAAGTAGATTATACATTCCAATTAATAGAAGAGCAGTGGCACACCTTATATAATGATGAAGGTGCTCTAATCATCCCACAAGGTTTAGTTATGATTTTCTACAATATTGCTATAGGTACTACGAGAGGTATATTGCATGCTAAGTTAGAAAAGACTCCTTTTAGCACATATTATATACCTCCTGTCGTATTGAAAGATGCAGTAAAAAGTGACCTTTCATTTGCATTTAAAAAAGATAGCAACGCTTAATCTAAAGCCTAAATGTTTTCGAGGCTTTAGCCTCGTCAGCTAAATACCAAAAATCTCATCATTAACATAACAAACCGATTAAGTATGAAGTGGAATAAAGAACAATGGGAACAATATCTATTTACTGATGTAATTGACATTCAAGGGGGTACACAACCACCAAAAGAAGAATGGATTCTCACACCAAAAGATGGTTATATAAGAATGCTACAAATTAGAGATTTTACTCAACCAGAGAAAAATAACATCGCATTTGTAGAAGAAAAGAACAATTTGAAAACATGCACTTCTGAAGATGTACTTATAGGCCGATATGGAGCTTCAATTGGAAAAATATTAACTGGACTAAGTGGTGCTTACAATGTTGCAATTGTAAAAACTATTCCAAACCTTGATCTAATTGAAAAAACATACCTTTCACATTATTTAAAGGCTCCATATTTTCAAAATAAGATCTTAAATGCAGGCTCTAGGGCAGCGCAAGCCGGATTTAATAGAAAAGAACTTGAACGATTCCAAATCCCCCTCCCACCACTCCAAACCCAAAAAGAAATCGCCGATCTCCTAGACACTGCCGATGCACTTCGCCAAAAGACACAAGCCCAACTCGAGGCACTCGATAAGCTTGCCCAGTCTGTATTTTTGGAGATGTTTGGGGATACCAAAATTAACAGTAATAATTTTCAATTACATAATTTAGAAGATTTGTGTACTCATGTAATTGACTGTCCTCATTCAACTCCCAAATATGTTGATTACAAATCAGAATACCCATGTATCAGAACGACAGAGTTAAAAGAAGGAGTTATTGATTGGACGAAAATGAAATACCTAGACTTTGAAGGATATACCATAAGAACAAAAAGGCTTAAGCCTGAAACTGGCGATATCATCTATGGCAGAGAAGGTTCATTTGGTGAAGCAGCAATAATTCCTCAAAAATTAACAATGGCATTAGGACAACGAGTAATGCTTTTTAGACCAAAACTAGAATTCATTTCCTCAATTGCTTTGTGGGCAATATTGCGATCAAATGGCCTTTATCATCAGGCTCTCAGAGTTACTGCAGGATCAACAGTTGGGCATTTGAATATTAAAGATATTAGAAAATTTAAAATTCCATTACCACCACTTCCTCTCCAAAACCAATTCGCCACAATCATCGAAAATATCGAAGCACAAAAAATCAGTCTCAAATCGAGCTTGCAGGAAAGTGAGAATTTGTTTGGGTGTTTGTTGCAGGAGGTATTTGGGTAATGTTCTCGAGGCTTTAGCCTCGTACTAACCATATTATACAATACAATTTATCACGATAAAATTAACTTTCATGGCTCTGTTAGAAGATGTATTAAGCGGAAAAGAAGTAGAAAGAATTTTGAATAAACCTGACAAGTGGGACTTTGCAAAGCAAATAAGCACTGGCATTACTGTGCGCGTAGAAGGTTTTAAGAAAAAGCAAACGATTGCCTCTTGTTTTTGGACTGATGACATTGGTCGTAGGTTTGCAGAAATTCCAATAGAGGATCTCATCAAAATACATATTTCTCCTGGTCACACAGTCATATACAGGAAAGGTCCAAAGCAAGATAGATTAATGAAAGTCAATTCTATTGTCACGGGTAAAGCAAGGTGCTATTGGAGATCTAGAAATAAAATAATCTCTGAGATGATTCCCATTGAAGAATTGAGATGGACCAATACCTATCAATTTGACATCGGAGATCAAGCAGAGCTTATTGCCGAACAAGCAATAGATAAGTGTGTACTAAAACGGGTCTCCGAAATATGTGAGTATCATTTATACATCACTTGTATTGATGCACAAGATGATACACTTGACAGTTTCTCAGCTCCTACATTGCACTATTTTGAAGATCTTAATAAATGCTAAAATATTTCTATCATGACAGACCAATTCAAAAGCATCGTAAACCACTTCCTTTCTTCTGATATTGAATTCACTCTCATGGTGAATGGAGATTGGGGATCAGGAAAAACATACTATTTTAAAAGTGATCAATTTCTGAAAGATTCAGGAAAGAAGATAGTCTACACATCTGTTTTCGGACTTAAAGACCTTAAAGAAATTGATGATGCCATCGTTTATCAAAAATTAAGGCTTAATGGGAATTTTGGAAAAGTTGCGACGAACAAAAATGTAAAAGTAATAGCAAGCATTGGTAAAACTATTGGTAAAGGACTTTTAAAAAAATGGGCAGGTTTAGAGGATGATGATTTTGACATAATTAGTAGTTCTCTAGATGATGCTTCTAATTTGAGTTTATCGGAAACGATTTCAATGTCTGATGAAGAAGTCCTCATAATTGATGACATAGAGCGTTTAGATAGTTCAATAAGTTATGATGATTTCTTTGGTTACATAAGTTCTAATTACTCTGAAGGGTCTGGCATTAAAGTAATCTTAGTTTGTAAAGAGGATGAAATAGAAGAACGATACAAAGGAGTTGATGAAAAGGTATTTCCAAGATACCAAAAGATCAAAGAAAAGACGGTTTGGAAAACTATTAATTTCGAACTCGATCTTGAGAAAATTCTACCTAGCTTTTATGATAAATATTCTGACCCTTTTAAGTCGTATTTAGAATCTAATCACGATCATTTAATAAAGCTCTGTAAGGAGTTTGATATTAACAACCTGCGTACATTAAGATTTTTCTTTGAAAATCTCAAAAGACCATTTCGAGAAAACGCAGGTTTATTTCAGGTTTGTGATCAGGATAAAATCCTATTCGAATCAATTCTAATATTAAGTAATCATTATAAAAATGGCAATAGCCTTAAGAATGACAAAGGTAAGTTTAAGTTCTATTTAAGTGATAGATTCAAAACAATGCGAGCCATCAAAGCTCAGCATATGACTCAACAAGATATTGAACGAGCTCCGTTAGAACATGAGGCAAATCAATTCAATATAAAGTATTTCAGTACCAAACGAAATTACCGACCTCTTACCTTCGCATTCATATTAATATCAAGTGGATATTTTGACAAAGAGCAATTTAAACTTACAGTTCAAGAATTAGAAACATTCTACTCAAAAAATGATGCATGGACAAAAGCAATTTATAGATTCTTCGATCCTCTAAATGAAAAAAATGAAGCTTCCTATTTTAATGTTTTTAATAAAGTCCTTAAATTCTTAGAAGAAGGAAAGTATGGTATACATGAGATAATAGCAATAGCTAATAATTATGAAATTTGGCAGATAGAAGGAATCAAAATGCCAATAAACAGAACGGAATTTTATGCTAAATTAAATGAAGCAATAAATGCTTCATCTAAGAATATTGGGTACTTGATTCAACCTTATCCAACTGAAAAGGAAGCAATGAAACGTCCAGACAGTAAAAACTATATTGATTTACATAAAAAAGCTGCAAAATTAAATGAATCTATTTGGCAAGAAGATAATAAAAAAGTAATTCAAGAAAAATTAGATTGGCTCTTGACATCAGAAGTTCTACCTCCTGAGGCTATTGTTTCTGTTTTACAAAGTACCGATCCGAAAGATTACGAAAAGCTAATAGGTAAATTAACTGAATCTGGTCCTACATTAATAGAGTTCAAGCGTATATATCAAAGAATGATATTATTGTACATGAATGATAATTTCAAAGAAAGAAAAATAAAACTCAAGAAGCTTTCCACTGATATTCAATCCGCCGTTTCACAAGATTCTATTAAGGCTTTTATTGTGTCATCAATTGAATCTGATTATTTAAAATCATTAGATTGGTATAAAGCAGATTAAATAAAAACATATGCCTCAATTACAACTCAAATCTCATACCCCATCCTACTGGGCAGCATCATCAGGCTTCGTAGCCGGTAGAGATGCCCTAGGTATCCAAAATAGCTCCGTAGCCTTATATTCCATCTTGCTACCAGGCATTACCAATGTAAGTGAACGTATCAGATACTTCGGCTTTAATTGTTGGTTGCTGAAGCAATACCATGAATTAGATATCGATAAAGAGTCAAAGGAACATCAATACAACTTTATCCGTAGAGGAGAACTAGTGATATCATTTCTAATGCAGCACTTGCATCCAGATTATGGTTCTGTTCCTGGTAAGGCATTCGCAGGGGACTTCTATGATCAACTAAAAAATGACGGTTCTATATCCATAGGCAATGGAGCAAATCTCAATATGGGCTTAGTCGATGACAAAGGTATAAGTCGTTTATATTGGAAAAATACTTCAGGAGCATTTGGTCAGTATTTCTATGGGGCGATGTCTTTGTTTGATCTCACTAAGTATGAGAAGAACGGAAAGTATTTTCATCTTACTGAGAAAGGAAATGACTTTGCTTCCATTATGGAAGATACTTATTCATCAGAAGAACAAAAATTACTGCTATCTATCATTGAGAGTGAGTTTTTGTCATATGATCAGCTTGATCAATTAACATCATTTGACATATCAGCTATAGGGGAAGACAGTAAGGAGTGGAACTTCTACATTGACTCATTATTTGGCAAAGACTTCATTGATCGAGAGATGTACCAGAGACGCACTACACTCTGTGATTATGTAACCATTAGTAATTTAGATAACAAGCCTGATAAAGCCTATATCATTCCAGAATACTATTTCAAGAATCCAAATGAAGTAGATTTCTCAAATCATTCAGCATCACTTGGTTGGTTCATATATTTCAGTCAAGAGAACACTCATTATGCTTTAGAGTCTATATTTGATGCTATGCTTACGCTTATGCGTTCGGAAGTATATCGGATCGATGAGTTCATAGATCTTGTATGTTCAGAATTCTATACTGAAATATCGAGAAGCGTAAATGTAAAAGAACATTTAACCACTTTGATTAGCGATCCTATAATAATCCTTGAAGAGTTAAAGAAAGTATATAAAGATGGTAACTGGTCACAAGTATACAAATCCGCTTTTGACTTGATTCTATCCGTTTATAAGTATACAGAATCTTATAAGAGTGATGTCAATAAATATCTTGAACATCATAATATATCAGGAAAGAGAGGTTCGTTAGTAGAATGGATCACGACGATAAGCAAGAATGAAGAGACCGATATTCATCATTTCTTTAAGACCATAATCACTCAATTGCTCAATGACCATCAAATGATTGCTTTCGATAAAATGGGAAATGGTCATGTTCAGGTACATAAGTTTATCATCGAACACAATCACCTATTTCATATCGCGAACATTACACCTCGATTCACCACACCTCGACTCAATTCTGCAAGGTTATTCTTAGAGGATCTTTCTCTCCTAGATAGTAATACGCATAGACCTACCGAGGCTGGACTCCAATTAATAAACCAATACAAATAATTAAAGCAATGGAAGAGTTTCATATCATACGTGATATCCCAGCTAGTGCAAAGTTTCATAGTTGTATCATTTCCAGTTTTGCGTTTGACTATTATTTCTTTGATATTCAGATCCGAAGATATTTACACCGCATTGGTGTTTACAATATCATCGTACTTTGCGACGGCAATATGCTAGATCAAAGTATAAATGCTATCTCTCACCGTACTCAGCATATTTTCAAAGATTACACTATTATACCAGTAGAAAGCAAAGGCTGTTTTCATCCGAAACTTTTTGGCTTTATTGGCCAAGATCAGTTGATGTTTCATGTAGGATCTGGCAATTTGACCAATGGCGGAATGGGAAAAAATCATGAGCTATTTTCTACGTTCTCATGCAGTAGTGTTGATGATCCCCAATATCTTATAATCAAAGCCGGGATAGACTACTTAGCAAACAAGATATCTGATAGCAGAGGTTTTGTATCTCAACAGTTAACATGGATTCTAGATAATAGTAATTTGTTATCTTCTTTTGACGAACCTACAACTACAGTTTCGGCGGAATTGTCAGATACTTCATTTTGCAATTTTCTTTTGAATGATCAGGCATCAATCTACGAGCAGATGATTGCTAGTATTCAAGTTGATCAAGTCAATACCATAAAAATAGTAAGTCCATTCTTTGATGGCGACGGTAGATTTATTAAGAGACTATTAGAAGACTTCTCAAATGCTGTTATTGAAATATTCGTTCAGAAAACTATTCCAGCTGAACTCATTTTTTTTATAAAAGACGACAGAGTCAGATTCTATGATTGGTCTGAAACTATCCGAGGAAATAAATCTCTTAGAGGATACAGCAGTCAAAA
The DNA here is from genome assembly GCA_032274145.1 of Herpochondria borealis. NCBI lineage: Eukaryota > Rhodophyta > Florideophyceae > Ceramiales > Ceramiaceae > Herpochondria > Herpochondria borealis. Next base: position 8,865 of record JAVCKV010048342.1, on the reverse strand, counting down.
TGAACGACAGTTGCATGCTAAGGTATTTGTTTTTGAGACTACAGAAAAGTCTTATTTATTGCATGGTAGTCCGAATGCTACATCAGCGGCATTTGGACTGAATAGTTCTGTGATAAATGACGAAGCCGCTGTTTTATACACTTATAGCTCTAATAATGCACTTCCTGACATAGGTCTTTCACCTCAGATAGAAGTTACACAAGCGCAGACTTCAAGATCCAAAGGGTTGCCTAATCCAGAATCTATTCTAACTCTAACAAAGTCAAAAAATAAGGTACTTGGTATTGATAAGTACAATAACAAGATCCACATTTACTTTTCTGTGCTAGATAAAGAGCCTGTCTATATTGATTTTTGTGATATCAAAGGTGATATATTGAAATCCATTTTAGTCCCTGAAGGAAAAGAAGATATCACGTTTGTATTCAATGATCATCCTGCCTTAAGAGGTACTGCCCTCGCCTACCTCACATCACAAAACAAGAGATGTTCTAAAAATGCATATGTGCAAGATGTACCTTACCTCCAAAAAGGAAACCCTAGCAAAGAAAATCAAAGATTACAAAAGCTATTGTCTACTATAATGTTGGGTAATATTAATGAGTTTGATATCATGTCTCACCTAAGTATTATAATGAGAGATAAGGCCACCAATGACTCTAGTAACAAGAAACACAGATCTGTAATTGAATCAAATACGACCCCAGTTTCAATGTCATATGAAGAATCCAAAGCATTACTTGAAGCTGAGCAATCTGACGAAGACAATGTACTTTTCTCATCTTCCAAAAAGCTACTAGATGCCATAAACGCTATAATTCAGATCAGTAAATCAAATCAACAAGAGCAAGAAATGGATCAAGAGGAAGCGGATGATAAAGATGGTGGTCAAGAGAAGGATCTCGATCACTCCAGCTCTATCTATGCAAACCCTAAGATCTTTAGAAGTGAGAAAGCCTTTGACAGTCAACAAAAGAAGGTAATAAATCTATACAATGGTTATATGGACTTTCTGGCCAATGATACCTATCGCCTAAGTGAATTGAAGGCGAATAAGTACATTTCCACATCGGAGTTGTCATATTTCATTGTGCTTTACCTCCAACTACTGCATATCACCAACAAACAGTATCAGATAAAAGATCAAGATAATCATCCACACCCTCTCTTAATAAGCTCAAGTTCAATAGGTTTTGAAGAATCTTTCACATCAATTTCATTGAGACTTATCGGTCACTTTTTACTCTATCTAAATTCATATGAATTCAAACATTATGATGACGATTACTCTAACGAAGAGCTCAATAAAAACAAAGAGCAATTATCCCTACTTATCAACTTTGGTTTAACACTTCACTACAAGCTTATGCCTAAACATGCTAAATGGATAGTATCTCTATTTCAAAATGCAAACAACATACTTCCTTCGGTTACATCTAATCATATTCAGTTGATTTCGGAAAAGCTACCAGATATCAGTATAGAGTTACCTACTGACCTTTCATCAGTGTTCGATCAATTGGTGATAGATTCTTCTCAAAATAGTGATTACCAAGAGTCACTGCCTAATGTTGGAATGATCAATGTGCTAAAATATATACCTAATATAACTCAACAGAATGCTATTAAAATTTCTTTTCCTGGGATTAACTACAATAAACAAACAAAGCAATTCGAATACCCAAAGCTCTATTTAGTTAAAGATCAGAATTGGTATTTAAGACAGTCCAATTAGAATAGTTGAATTTTACCTATATTTGCAATTCGCGAATCGCAAATCACAAATACCTCTGATTATGAGACACAACGGGATGAGACCACAGGATGTATTGATCTTATTAAAGATATCAATAACTAGAGATCGGTTATTCCAAAAGCAAATAGCACAGGATCTATTCATAAGTCCTAGTGAAGTATCAGAATCATTGGTTCGTAGTACATATTCTGGACTTATCAGTGCAAAATCAAAAAATGTAAAGGTGAAAACATTTTACGAGTTCATTTTATATGGGCTCCCATATGTATTCCCAGCTATACAGGGAAGTATAGTCAAAGGAATCCCAACTGCTGCAAGTATGTCACCTCTCAATTCAATATTTACTAATGATATAGCTTATGTTTGGCCTACACAGAATGCGACACAGGTTGGTATATCAATAGAACCATTATATACTTCAGTTCCAGAAGCTGCATTAGAAGACATACAGCTATATGAAGCATTAGCACTTGTAGATGCCATCAGAATAGGCCATACAAGAGAGCGAAAAGAGGCAAGCCAATTACTAGAAAAGATACTTAGATGAATAATCACCATAATAACATAGTAAGAATTGTTGCTGTTGCACGTTCGCTCGTCGAACTCAACGAACAAGTCGTGTTTATTGGTGGTGCTGTCGTCTCTCTCTATAGTAACAAGCCTGAACTGATGGATCTCCGAGTAACCGATGATGTGGATATTGTTATAGAGATAGCCAACAGGGGTAAATACATACAACTGCAAGAGCGCCTAAGAGCATTAGGCTTTACAGAGGATGTTGAGTCCAATGTAATTTGTCGCTGGAAGATAAATGGAATTGTAGTTGACATAATGCCGAATGACGCAGATATCATAGGTTTCACCAACCCCTGGTATGAAGAAGGTTATAAGCATAAAATAGTCAAAACCGTAAAAGATATAGAAGTCAATATTTTTTCAGCACCTTATTTTCTAGCTACAAAATTGGTGGCGTTAAAAACTAGACCAAGTGGCCCAGATGGAAAAACTATCGACTGGCGATGGAGTCAAGATTTTGAGGATATAGTTAAAGTTATAAACGAAATAGATCTCTTTGATCATTTAGCACAGACTTCTGATGAATTAAAACTATTTTTGAAATCTTCATTTGATAAAATAAGAACGGATGATGCATTTCTTGAAGAAGCGATAAGTGCAAATCTCCGCCCACCATTCTATACAGATGATGACATAGAAAACATAATAGATAAGATCAACCATATTGCCGATGACCTCTAATTTCGAATATATAAAAGAACAATTCCCTGATATATTTGCTGCAGCAAAAGAAGCAGAGGAAAATGCATTTAGAAAACCGATTACCTCGGCAATCTACAGCAGACAAGCAATGGAGCTCTTAATCAACTGGGTATATCACGTCGATCATGAATACGAGGTTCCCTATCAAAACACATTAGTAGCTAAGATAAGAGGAGATGCATTTACAAGAGATGTACCTCCTAGTATCATAAGAGAATTAGACTTTGTAAGGAAGACAGGTAATAATGCTATCCACAGTAGGAAAGCAGGCAATGATGCTGTAATGGCTAGCCTCAAATATCTCTTTCACTGGACGCAATATGCAACAAGACTATATACTGAACTAGAACACCCACGCACATTTGATGAAGCCCTAATTCCAAAGAAAAAATCAATTAAAGAATCAATTGTTGAAGTTACCGGCCTCAGAGATCGATTGAAAAAAGAAATTGAAAATCAAAAGGCACTCGAAAAGAAGGTTGAAGAAAACGATCAGCTCAAATCAAAGTTAGAGAAGCTTCAAGAGGAGCTTGCAAAAATCAAGCAAGCCAATAAGCATATACCAATTCCTGAACCGGACATATCAGAGGACAAAACACGTAAGTTATTCATTGATGCTGATCTGATCGCTGCAGGATGGGATCTAGACCAGCCCAATGTCAAGGAATACGAAGTCTTTAATATGCCTACTAGTGTCAATCCTTCTGGCAAAGGGTATATAGATTATGTACTATGGGATGATGATGGCCTTCCTCTAGCTGTAGTGGAGGCAAAGCGAATGTCAATCAGTGTAAAAAAAGGAAAAAACCAAGCTGAAATATATGCCAACTGTTTAGAGAAGGACTTTGGGCGCAGACCAATAATGTTCTACACGAACGGTAAAATTACTTATATCTGGGACGATGAGTTTGGTACACCAAGACTCATTTATGGAATGTATACCAAGAAAGAGCTTCAGCGACTAACCGCTAGACGTACACTCAGAAAAGACATTAGAAAAGAAAAGATTGATTTAGATATTGCGAATAGGTATTATCAAGAATTAGCATTCAAAAGAGTGACAGAGGCATTTGTAATGAATGAACTAGGTTCTAACCGATTAGTACAAAACAAAAGAAAGGCACTTCTAGTAATGGCTACCGGTACAGGAAAGACTCGAACAGCAATTGCCATTGTAAAGATGATGATGAAGTGTAATTGGGCAAAGAAGGTTCTCTTCCTAGCAGATAGGAAAGCATTGGTCGCTCAAGCAAAGAAAAACTTCAATAGTCTAGTCCCAGAATTTACATCCAGAAATATTAGTAAAGAAGCCGATGATGAAAACTCTCAACTTGTCTTCTCGACTTATAATACCATGATCAACAGAATTGATGATGGAAAACAAAAGGACGGCATTGCTTATGGTATCGGCCATTTTGATCTTATCATTATTGACGAAGCACATAGGTCTATCTATAGTAAGTACCAGGATATATTTAATTATTTTGACGGGCTTATGATTGGTCTTACAGCTACGCCGAGAGAAGATGCAGATCATCAGACATATGATTTCTTTGGGTGTGAAGACAAAAATCCAACGTACTATTACGAATTAGATACTGCAGTCAATGACAAGTGGCTTACTCCTCCTAAAAAAATGGAAAGTACGACCAAGTTCCTTCAAAGAGGATTGAAATATGCTGATCTTGATGATGCCGAGAAAGAAAAATTTGAATCAGCTTTTGCAAAATATGGTGAAGAAATTCCCGATGAGATTAATGCAGGTGCTATCAATAGATGGCTATTTAATGAAGATACCGTAGTCAAAGTCCTAAACAACTTAATGGAGAATGGACTAAAGGTGAAATCAGGAGATGTCATTGGTAAAACAATCATTTTTGCGACCAACCAAAAACATGCAGAATTTATCCAAGACATATTTGATAAACAATACCCGGTATATAAAGGAAAACTTACGAAGGTCATAACTCACAATGATAAATATGCACAGCAAAGTATAGATGACTTTGAAATCGAAGAGAAGAATCCTCGTATTGCTATTTCTGTAGATATGCTAGATACTGGAATCGATGTTCCTTCGGTACTGAACTTGGTATTCTTCAAAGCAGTTTACTCAAGAACCAAATTCTGGCAGATGATAGGCAGAGGCACAAGGCTGCGTGAAGATCTCTTTGGACCTGGAGAGCATAAATCTGAATTTTACATTTTTGACTGCTGCAGTAATTTTGAATATTTCGAAATGAATCCGGAAGGCAGAACTGGCCATAGTCAAAAAAGTCTTAGCCATAGAATATTTGAAATTAGAATATTACTAGCCGAAGCGTTAGAAAGAGAAATACTTACCTCAGATGACTATCCGGAGATAAGAAATTCTTTACTTTCAATTTCACACCAACATATATTAGCACTTTTTGAAACAAGAGACACCAAGTTTGCTGTAAGACTAAGAATAGGTACCATCGAGAAATTCTCTCATGAAGATATTTGGCAAAACCTGAATTCTGATTTAGTTACAGAAGTGACTACATCTGCAGGTCCAATTGTACAGCTGAATGATGAAGACGAAAAGGCAAAACTATTTGATCTACTTCTTTACAAAATGGAGCTCGCATTACTTGATGGTGATCCATCATTTGAAAAAGGCAAAGAGAACATAATAAAAAGAGCTGAAGCATTACAAAAGAAAGGTAATGTAAATGTCATCAAAGATAAACTCCCATTAATTTCAAGGATACAATCTGAAGCGTTTTGGTCAGAAATATCCCTACCCTCACTAGAGTTCATTCGGGTTCAACTAAGATCGTTAATGAAACTATTAGTTGGTGCAGATCAGCCGCTTGTTCACATTAATATAGAAGACACAGCAAACTTCTCTTCAATAGCTTCAGATGTCAAGCTCCCGCAAACACCACAAAACTATCTAGATCGAGTTAAATCCTACATCAGGAATAATTCTGACCACCTCGTTATCAATAAAATCATAAACAATCAGCAGATCACAAAAGCCGAATTAGATAAACTAGAAGAAATTCTATTTGATGGAGACGACAGAGGAACAAAAGCAGACTTCGTATCAGCTACAGACACAGATAAGCCTCTTGGAAGCTTTATCCGAAGTATTCTAGGTTTAGACAGGAAAGCTGCACTAGAGGCATTCTCAGAATTCACCAACAAAGGAAACCTATCAGCAAACCAACAAACTTTCATTGAAACAATAATCAATCACTTCGAAAATGAAGGTGTCATAGATCCAGGACAATTGTATGATTCTCCTTATGATCAATTTCATATGGAGGGTGTGGAGGGTGTATTTGACGATGAAGATACGAGTATGATTATATCAATAGTCAGAAGTATTAATGAGAATGTGAAGGGAGCGTAGTTGTAAATTATTACCCGTAATCGTCAAAGAATCAGATATCGATTCTAACCAATCTAATAACTAGTAAATTGTATCATTGAATTACACAACACTAATAATAGTGGATACACTATAGCTTACAGGTTAACTCTGCATAATGAAGATTGTAATCTAACCACTTACTTTCATATTTACCAATTGATACATTTACACCATGAAAACAATTACAAATATAGTCCTCATCCTTATTCTAATTGGATGCAAAACAGAACATTGCGATACAAATAAAATACAGTTTAGTAGTTACGGTGAAGCCAGAATATCAATCAGATCACAAGGAGGATATGCAATCCAAGAAAATCGTAATCTTAACAGCTCGTGGATTGCAAATGCGCAATACTATTCATGTGACGGGAAGCTTGGATTTCTAATATTAGAGACGCACAGTGGGAAGGCTTATACACATCAAAACGTACCATTAAGTATTTGGAATAATTTTAAGAACGCACGATCCCCTGGATCCTCATATACCAAAAATATAAAAGGTAGATACAGACTCAAATTCAACTCACTTTAAGTCATTGAATCAAGAGTATATATTTACTTATATCTGACACCTTTCTTGCACTATTATCAATTAAACAAATAGTTTACTTTTGACTACCAGATAAGATCCAGATCATAAGTTACAACGGTGTAGATCCATCCATAAATCAACGGGACTTTGAGCGAGGTAATATCAGAGCGCGAAGATACCGAAATAGAAGAATCTGAGAGTTCTTAAAGCAGTTACAATTGACTGAAGGTCGAGATACAAGACAACCGACGATAATCAAAGACTTGGCAGACAATGGTTCTCCATCTCCTACCCATGATACTGATGATCCAGGTCGTCGACACTTCATTATTGAGCTGCCCATACACCCCGTTTTCTCTGCAAAATCAGATGGTGGTCCAATAGGTGCCGACCATGGTGGTCCAATCATATACAATATAGATAATCAGCTAGTTAGAGAAATTAGTAGTGGTGGTCCAATAGGTGGTCCAATCTTACAAGGTAAGCTTACGGAGAAAATATCATAAGGCGCCTATCAACTGTCTCTGATCTATACGAAAGCAACAAAGAGATCTACATCTCAATTGCAATGATTTCAACTTTGAAAGAAAAGATAAAAACATATATATTCGAACAGGCAGAGAATTTTAAGAAGAACAGGTAAAGTATCTATATAGTGCATCATTATTGGTATTTGACATTTGGTATTTGCAATTCGCGAATCACGAATACAACTAATAACGAATATTTTGTAGATACTCATTACGCCGAACAAAGCTATAGATCGTATGCACTACTAAATACGACAAATAATTACTTGTATTTCAATACAGTAAGTGTCAATTTTTGAACTAAACTACTTCAAGTCATCTTTCATTTTCACCTTTCAGATCATTGTTGAAAAACTTCATATACCTAACCATTCACCCTTTTGACAAAAAGAAAACACCCCAATCACACCAATTTTCAAAAAACAGATTGTTATATTCACATTCGATAAAAACAAACCAATGAACAAATTTCTCCTACTACTCGCCGTCCTAGTAACTTCTAATACTTACTCCCAAACGCCAATTACAAGTAATAATTTTTATCAAGCTATTAATGTCTGCTTGGGTACCAATCCTGTAGATGGAATGTGTATCAATAGCGAGTATGGTCCAATGCCAGATTGGGATGTAAGTAATGTAACAAATATGTCTGGTGCATTTGCGAATATGATCGAATTCAACGTTGATATCAGCAATTGGAATGTTAGCAACGTAGTTGATATGATTGGTATGTTTAGCAGCGCAAGAGTTTTTAATCAAAATCTAAGCAGTTGGGATGTTAGTGATGTAACTAATATTGATGGGATGTTTAGTGATGCAAGACTTTTTAATCAAAACCTAAGTAATTGGGATGTTAGTAATGTAACTAATATGAATAGCACGTTTAGAAACGCTCAAGTGTTTAATTCAAACATTAATGATTGGAATGTTGGCAATGTAACTGACATGTCTTTTATGTTTAATGATGCTCACGCATTCAATTCAGAAATTAGTAACTGGGATGTTAGTAAAGTAACTGATATGAACAGTATGTTTCGAAGAGCATATGCTTTCAATTCAGATCTTAGCGATTGGGATGTTAATACTGTTACCAATATGCGATTTATGTTTAATGAAGCAACTGTATTTAATTCAGACATTAGTGCTTGGGACGTTGGGAATGTAACTGATATGTTTCGAATGTTTACTGATGCACCCACTTTTAAATCGGATCTAAGTAGGGCTTGTTGAAAAAGTAAAGACACTTTCTTTATTTACCGTTGACGTTAATTCGACATAAAGGATATAGAAGGTGTAATTGTTTAATAGTAGATAAGATAGAAATAACAAATAGGATATGGTCCTTTATTGCAGACTCTATCGT
>JAVCKV010048232.1:0-23136 GCA_032274145.1 Herpochondria borealis | reverse complement strand
ACACGTAATGCATTATCTATTTGCTATAACCTACGACAACTAATCTTTGCCAAGACTCAAGCCATGGGTCCGCTAACCTTGGCGTCGGGTAGTTGATCACGTGGAACATCCCGCGCCTTTGGGGGCTCAAACCGTGGTGCATTATGTTCCGCCATTTCGACCGCCAACCGTTCCCTTGTGATGCGGGCTTCTGCATCCAGAATGCTCCGATCTCCTGTGATTTCCGCAAAGTACACTGACATATCTTCCAAGGATCTCCCCTTGGTTTCCGGGACGTAGAAGTAGATAAAGACGAGAACCAGAAGGCAAACCACCGACAGTAGGAAGAAGAAACCAGACCATGACATGGCATTGGCAGTAGACAGAAACGTAGACGCCATTAAGGTAGCCGTTATGCGATTCAGAAAGGTAGCGACAGACATGGCCTTGGCACGAATACTAGTGGCGAAGACTTCGGAAGGAACTAGCCACGCTCCAGGTCCCATGCCAAGACTGAAGAATGCAAGGTACAAGGCTAATCCGAAGATGGAGAAACCAGCCGAATGGGAACCTCCGAAAAAGTTGATGGATAGCATAAGCAGAGCTGCAGACATTCCAGCAAGAGAAACGAAGAACAGTGGTCGCCGACCTTTGGAGTCGAATAGCTTTCCACCAACAATGATGAACAACAACTTGATGACACCAAGGAAAATGAGGATGCCAGTCTGCGCATCACGGTTCTGAATGCCACTCTGATCCAGGATATAAACCAAGAAATATTGAATTGCATCGATTCCAACAGCCTGCTGAGCGATCGCCATACCGACACCCACCAAGAGCATGCGTCGAAAGGCGGGAGTTGGGAATAACAACATGTCCCAACCCATCACCTTACCTGCTTGAACCTCACGCTCGATTGCTTCTTTGATATCAATGAGAACTGGCTCCACGTCGTAACCTGTGGTTTGTGGTGCGTTAGTAACCAAGCTAGTTCATCTCAGCATTTTTTAATAATCACACCCGCACATCAAGTTAGTTTCGAGCAACGTACCATCACCATAGATTTGCTGCAACACATCTAAAGCCTCGTCATCTCTGCCCTTTGTCACAAGCCATCTAGGAGATTCTACCATGACGCATTGTGCCAAGAAGATCACAATGATTGGCATGACACCGCCCATCGCAAACATGCACCGCCACTGAACATCATCGACAAGTCCACCAAAAATGAATCCTGAAGTAAAGCCAAGTACGATTCCGACATTCAAGGCAATCTCAGACCATGTGACGAGTTCACCACGACGGGCAGCTGGGCTGATTTCAGCAATGTAAAGCGGGTCCAGCTACATGTTGAAAGATGAGGACATTATTTTTCGCACGTGAACACTTCACAAGAGGCGCATCGCTGGGAGACATTACTGTTAGAGAAACTTACCGCCAAACCAGAACCAACCCCCAGACCGACAAAGACTCGGCCTACCATGAGAGCTGAGTAATCCTGTGCAATGCTCATAACGACCACTCCACAAATGAAGTTGATCGCAGCCACCTGATACCCAAAAGAGAGAGGGTTGTGTTAGCAACTACCCCCCTTAGTCAAGCCCCACTTGGCCCAGACTACGTCTCTAGATGCATTACTTACAACAAAGGCGTGACGACGACCAAACATATCCGAGAAGAAGAATGCAAACAAGGCTCCCACCATGGCAAAGAGATTCAATGATCCAAAGAACAACTCAATCTGTAGATCCGACAAGTCAAAGTCTTCCTGAATCAAGGGACCTGCACCTGTATTGACACCAATATCATAACCCAGGTTGCATGAATTCAAGGCGGCGCAGAATGCCCAGAGATAGACCTTGCTGGAGATCTTGATTGGTTGTTCGGTTCCAAAGTCACCGCGATGCTCGCCAGGGTGCGATTGATGTAACTTGGGGGCGTCTGGATTGGGCAAGTGATCATCGGGTTCATCGGTTACGTCCTCCTTGGGAGTGTCGTCATAGTTAAAGTCCAAATCCGGCCCTGCGACGGGGTGACGCTCATCGGAGAGGGAAAAGCCATCAGCGACGGTATTGGGGTTGGGGCCCTTCTTATCAAGGCGATTATTCGACATTTTGTTTGAGTAGAGCAAGGGCGTTGCCTGTACCCTTGATTGTTGCCCAAACGAAGAAATGGTTGCAATGTCTCGGGGACGATCTAAAAGCTGCACACGCGATGCGAGGGTTTGTCTTGGTGCTTCTCGTTGTGGTTGTGCAATGCCGCTTGATCTGTCGTTCAAGCTCAACAAAAAGATCAATTCAGAGAGGACATAGAAGCCATTTGCCGTTGCGCAAGCCAGGGCACAACAACATCATTTTTCATACCAGCTCCTACGCAAGGCATGCATGTCGCAGACATTCTATCGATGCCTTGTTTTAGGGATAATGACTGTCCGTTATCGACCGTTAAATATTGCTGAGTTGCGTGTCACAAGACCATCACAGCATCTCTAATTTGCCAAATTTCCAAATTCCAAAATTCCAAATTTCTCTCGTCAAAAAAGCGAAGTGCGACCCCGCCAACTTTCATTGCAACCCTTTGACTCAAAGCCAACGGCGAAGAGATGCCACTGAAGAAACAGAGGACCCATTGCCACAGCTGTGCCCAAATCGATCCACCATGACGAGAAACGATACGACAGCTCCACCGAGAAGGCTATGGCTGGTCATCTTTGCTTGCCTTCAGACCATGTGCTGCGCTGGTATCGTGTTTGGATGGGCTAGCGTCGCGGGAACTCTCCTGATTGCCCCGTTGGAAGAAGGGGGCGCAAACCTTACCATGGATGAAACCACCATCATTTTCTCTCTGGCAGCCAGCACAGCTTCCTTCTCGTCCCTCTTTCTGGGCTACGTCTTGGACACGCGTGGACCTCGTGTGTGTTCCTTGACGGCACATTTGTTTATCGGTGCGGGGTGCATGATTTTTACGTTTTCTTCACACTACCATGGATTCTTATGGGGGACCTGCCTTATGGCATTTGGAGGACCGGGAATTCAGGCTGCAAACGTTCATCTGGCCAATCTCTTTCCAGACCAAAAATTTACCGTCATGTCCTGCATAATGGGAAGTGTCACGCTGAGCTTTGCGATTCTGCCAATCTTTGATGTTTTATGGGAAACGTATGGTATTGGTATTCGAAGTATGTTTGGGAGTTACGTTGGAATCGTGTGCCTATCGGCGCTTGGGTCTCGTTGCTTCTGGCCCGATACTCCATTCGAGCTGGACGAAGAATCTGAAAAGCTAAAAGCAAACAACGGCGACGACGAAACCGATGATTGCTACAACCCAACGCCAGAAGAAACTTTCCTAGGTGCCGTTTCACATACGCACTTGGTGGAAGCACCGCTCGGCTGCTACCTTCGATCAAATTCTCACCAACAAATGAGTTCGCATGCCTCCTTCCATCAATCTGTGAACGCGATGGTATCGGGAAACTACAAAGTGCTCAGCATCAAGGACCAGCCCTTCCTGTGTCAACTTCTGAGTGGAGCCTATATTCGAATCGTGCTGCTCTTTGTTGCAACTAGCTTCATGGCCAACTTTTATATCGCCTCGTTACCTACAGAGCTGGCCGACTTGGATGCGTATTCCAGCGAGGTGCAACATAAAATGGCTCGCAGCTTTACTCTGATGACATCGATTGGTATTGTTGCATCATTCATGATTGGGTGGCTCATGGATCAAATTGGATTAGAAACATGCACAATTCTGACTCTATTTATGGGACAGCTTCACATGGTTATTCTGATCTTTTGTACAGACATGCCAATCCCGATGCTCGTTGGGTTCTTCGTATATACTCTTTTCAGACAGTTTCTCTTTCCTGTGTTTATCGCATGCCTCTCAGCTCGACTTGGATTCAAATATTTTGGTATTTTAAGTGGATTGGGCTTTGCCGCCTCTGGAATGGCCCAGATATTTATTGCCTCACTGGTGATGACAGTCCAGGGAGACTGTCACCTCGAAATGGTGGATGGATGCTCCCATGGCTACTGGAAGGAGTTGCATGTTGTGCAACTTTGTATCTTGTCCGCGCTCTGGTTAGTTCCTCTGGTTGAGATCTTCATGAGCAAGTCAAAACGAACGTCACCGACAAAGACGTGGAATGCAACAGCCGACTACGGATCATTGCAGCAAGAGCCGAGGGGCCAGGAGGGAGAGTATGATGGTGGTATTCTTATTTAGAAAAGGCTAGCTAGCCAATCCTCGGCACAATGCTATTGTAACGGAACTGCATCACCAAAACCGTTGTGTTGGCGGCACTGTCGTGTGAGCGCGGGAGGTGGAGACGTCTGGTGAGTTGGACCTAAAGGGTACACTCTTCCACAGCTGTCCAATCTTAGTCGCCGAAAGCCGGTAGAATTTTGCTGGTTGGCATTCAGAACAGGATGAAACAGAATTGCTATAGAGCTTGCTGCGGGTTAACCACATTGCACCTAGTTAAGAAAGCCTACTGTCATACTAGGTAAGATTTTGATACTCGGAGAAGGACAGGGTAAGGTTACAAGTTGCACTCACACATTATACCTAAACGACATTGATGTGAGCTGGCAAGCCAGTTTCTGTACAGCAGGAGGCTGGGTGATTATCGTAGTCGGCTGTCTGGCGCATCATTTGCATAATCGTGCAGCAACGGCACCAGTACGAGCAGCAGCAATCCTCACAACCATTGCAGGACTCCTCTCGAATATTGTGCTTCTCGCGAATGGCCATGCGGGTGCGACAGGTGACAACAAGAAAGTAGACTGCAAAGATCGTTGCAATAAGCTGACGAATGCGGTTGATCAGAGAGGTGGTCATCATGTCTTGTTGGTAGTCCTCCTGGTTTACGTCGTCGGCATAAGGATCAGGATACTTTCCGACAAGCACATAAATCGCAATTTTCATCGCGTAGTCCAGCACAAGGAATAACACAAAGATACCCGCTACCGTCTTGAATGTGGAGGCAACCTGTTGAACAGAACCTGGATCACCTGTCCAAGCCAACCTCATTCGAGTCATGACCTGAGCCAAGGCAACTTTTGAAATATTGTTAGCAAATTTCCAGTGCGAATGGTTGATGAAGACGCACTGAAGATGTCAGATGATCTGCGACTGACTTACTTCCTGGACACAACAATGCTAGACAGAAATGAGGGTGACAGCACCCGTGCCTACAGCAGTCAAATAGGCCACTCTTCCATGGTTGGGGCTTCGTAGAGGCCGAGACAGCATTGCCCACTGCCGTAAACTGTTGTCCCTCCTTGACGCCACCTGATGGCTTTATGAGACGGCAGTGCCGGTGTAAGACGCGCTCATCTCCCCAAGCAAGAATATACAATAGAATTGGAACTTACCACCGCTACCATGAAACGTTGGCCATTCGCATCCACCTCGAACTGGTAGCCCTCCTTAAGATCTGCGGGGGCAATGACATTGAGGGTTTGCACAACAGCGGGCTGGGTCACTTGAGCAGCTGCTCCAATCGAAACCCCATCGAGAATTGGGAGGCTGCCGTCTTCCTTCTTGCCCATGGTGCGATGTTCAGCTTGGGATCAACACAAAGAGAAGCAAGCCAACCAGTTTGTATGTTGTGAGGCAAGTGGTTCCAAGAGTGTGACACTTCGAGTCGTGATCACGACCATACTGGCCGTTGAGACCGGTATAGTACCGGTATGAAACGGTCTGAACCATGATTGGTTCCTGTTGTCTGGTCCTATAGAAGACTACATGGAAGACTACACAATTCTACCAAATAGAAAGCACCTTGCTTATAGGTACCTAGTTTTACCTACTAGACAACGTTGATGTGAGCTGGCAAGCCAGTTGCTGAGCAGCAGGAGGCTGGGTGATTATCATAGTCGGCGGTCTGGCGCATCATCTGCGCGATTGTGCAGCAACGGCACCACAAGGAACAGCAGCAATCCTCACAGCCACTGCAAGTCTCCTCACGAATGTTGTGTTGCTGGCGAATGGCCTGGCGCGTGCGACAGGTGGCAACGAGGAAGTAGATACCAAAGATAAATACAACAAGCTGACGAATCTGGTTGATCAAGGAGGAGGTCATCATGTCTTGTTGGTAGTCCTCCTGGTTTACGTCGTCAGCCGTTGGTTCAGGATACTTGCCGACTAGGACATAAACGGCGATTTGCATGGCACAGTCCAGGACAAGGAACAACACAAATATACCCGCTACCGTCTTGAAGGTGGAGGCAACCTGTTGAACAGAACCTGGATCACCTGTCCAAGCCAGCCTCATTCGAGTCATGACTTGAGCCAAGGCAACTTATGGGCAGTAGTAAACAAATAGCATGTTAGAACATTGGCTAGAATGACCGAGGAAGCGGTGATCATCGACCAACTTACTTCCTCCACAGCACCATGCTAGCCAGAAATGAGGGTGACAACACCCGTGTCTGCCACAGTCACAGAGACCCGTCTTCCACGGTTGGGGCTCCGTAGAGGTCGAGATGGCACTGCCCACTGCAGTAAACTGCTGTCCTTCCTTGACGCCACCTGGAGGCTTTGCTGCAATTGTAAGGTGCGCTCATTATACCAAGCCAAGAAACAATAGGCAAACGCACTGAAACTTACCACAGTGACCATGTAACGTTGATCATTCGAATTCACTTCAAACTGGTAGCCTTCCTTCAGATCAGAAGGGGCAATGACGTCAAGGGTTTGCACCACAGTCGCAGCTCCATGTCCAGCAGAAACCCCATCCATTACCAGGACTCTGCCATACTCCTTCTTGTCCATCGTTGCTCTGTTCTGTTTGCCCTTTGGATACGCACACTGAGAGTATTATGACAACTGCAGAGTAAAAGCCGCGAACAAAAATAGAGACGATGTTAGCTCGTCTGTGAAATTGTGAGTCGTGTTCGAATGAGTCTAGACGACTACAGTATACTAGTACTGCTACGTGCCCAAACGGCAACTTGAACCTTCATGCTAGAGATTAATACGACCAATACAATTGGGAGCTAGACTTCACCCTCGAAGAACGAGTAGTTCAGGTCAGATACTCTATGGTCTATAGGAGTGCTCAGTGAGACTTTTGATCTGCAGATCAGCGCTGCGGCGTATGCTCTTTTCATGTGTGCTATTTTCATGCGGACGCGTGCCACCATGAGTGAATCAAGCAATCATATGATGACTTGAAGCTCACCATCAATTTGCCAGCAGCATTGATCCCATGCGGCAAGAGATGTCGAGAGAGCCTCCCTTGATGCACGTTCACGTCCAATTATCACCACTTTCGGGAGCCAACGTGCCTGATAGTTTTAAAGCAATAAGCAATACCGCAAGAACGCAGCATCAGCCGAGTTGCAAGAGACAGTCAAAAGGTGGATCTTTTAGCATATCTACAACATGATGACGCAAGAGGAAGGTCAAAAGATGGATCTTACAATTAGTATCTACATGACGACGCAGCAAAGTTAGACGTCTACATTGCCCTTGCTTCATACTTTTTAAACTGTGTCAACGTGCAGGGGAAGACCAGTCTCAGTGCAGCACGCAGCCGGGTATGAATCGTAGTCAGCCGTATGGCGCATCATTTGCATGGTTGTACAACAGTGGCACCAAAACGAGCAGCAGCAATCTTCACAACCTGAGCAAGAATGTTCAGGGATCTCATACTGCTGACGAACAGCGCGGCGCGCTTTGATTGTAGCAATCAACAGATATAGCCAAAACACAAAGTGCAAAGCATCTTGCACGTAATGGATAATGATGGCACCGGAAGGAGCATCCGCCCACATTTCCTCATACGTTTCATAGGCGTTCGGGTCAAACGATTGGTACTCCGGATAATAACTGTAGAAACCAATACTCAAACATTGATCCAAAATGAGGTACAGAAACCAGATAAAAACAACCGTCTTGAATGTGGATGCAACCTGTCTGACAGAACCTGGTCCACCCAACCACGTCAATCGCATGCGCGTCATAACCTGAGCGAGAGCAACTGATGAGAAGGCTAGGGTTAGCCTCGGGACTCCACAACACGAGTTATTTTTGATTAGACAGAATATCCCTCACAAACTTACTTGGAGTACACCAGAAGGCAAGGCATAGATGTGCGTGGCAGCAGCCGTATCGGCAACAGTTGAATAAACCATCCTTCCAGGCTCCCAGGACACCTGAAGGCTGAGGAGCAGCATTGGCGACATTGTTCGAAACTTCAACCGCCTCCACAGAAAAGCGCTGTCCCTTCTTGACACCTCCATAAGGCTAAAACTGCGTGAGCCATATAATCAGACTGGCAAGAAATTGCTGCCCTCATCAAAACTTACCACAACGACAATGAAACGCTGACCATTGGCTTCCGCTTCAAATTTGTATCCTTCGTCAAGGTCTGATGGGGCGATAACCTCGATGAGATGCACGGTAGGTGCTGGAACTACATCCTCGGCTACAACCACTCCCTCTACGTGGGTGAGGTTAACATAAGCGTCGTCTTTTCCCATGGTGAAGTTGGCTGTGGACCTCTGTTTGATATGAGATTGTAAAAGGTGAGGCAGCCTTCATGTGGGACACAAAGTCGGCCCATTCCACGGAAGCAAGGTCACTCAATTTGATACTGATAAATCGCCGATATTGGAGGGCGCGGCGCGTAGAATCGATACTTAGAAATAGGGTTGGCTCGCTGCTACCGGGGACGGTTATAAGGCACATGGTCATTTTGGATACGAGCCGGCCAACGGAAGCATACAATTACTGTACTGTATCAGTTGCTTCAGTAGACGGTACTAATCGCCCAGGGATTTCGCCGACAAAAAAAATTTCAATCATCATAATGGACAGCACCGTCCTGGGCTTAGCTTGTGCTTTCGATCATCATCCCCGAAGACAATGATACGCCGCCGCGGAGTGCCCGAAGAGGAGTCGTCCGAAGAAGACGAAGAAGACGTGTTTTCAAACCTAGCGAAAAAGCAGAAGTCCCATCATGTTTCCACTAAACAGGGGCGATCGTCTGCCGCGTCCCCAGCTTCCAAGACGACGTCTAACCTGACACAACCACTTGTTCCTTCTGTAACGTCATCCATGAAACGCCATCATGGCGCCATGAGCAACACTAGGAAGGCGAAAATGGACGCACTGATCCATGAGCTGGGAACTAAAAAGACATCAGCGCGCTCCAGAGGAGACAATTTCATACCTGAGAAGAAGGGTTCCTATGTTGCACCAGGAGAAGAACACTTGACAACCAATCTATTCGTTGGGAATCTTGCTCCTGGTTTGACAGAGACGGCCATCATCAACGTGTTTGCTCAATATGGTGACCTTCATTCTGTCAAGATCATGTGGCCAAGAACTGATGAAGAACGCGCTCGTGGGCGAGTGTCTGGCTTTGTGTGTTACCGACATCGAAGCGACGCCGAGGATGCAATGGAAGAATGCAGCGAAGCAGACCCCTTTGGTGTCGGGCGACGATTGATGATACGATGGGGAAAGACTGTCCTGGGAGCTGTTACACCAGAAGAACCCCCATTGGCCACGAAACGACCGAGGCTCGCACCTAAACAAGCTCCAGGTATACGAGAAGAGAAGCGAAAAGAGAAGGCTAGTTCACGCAGGGACTACAGAGGAGCTCGTCCCTTAGACGGCACGTCGGAGTTGGATCCTCAAGATGTCGAGGAATTTAATAGTTTGACAAGACAGAGGTTGTGCGCTTCAAGGCAAACCATCTGTGAAGCCATGGCCTTTTGTTTCGAGCACAGTGGTTCCTACCTTCAAATCGGCCGGCTTTTGAAGGACCTGCTGCTGCAAAGTCAATGCAGCGTAGAAACCCGTATCGCGAGACTGTATCTCTTGTCGGATATATTATTCAATTCACAGCAACCCGGCGTTAAGAACGCATTTCGATACCGTGATGCAATTGAAAAGATGGCGCACGATGTGTTCTACAGTATCGGTCAGCATGGCACTGATTCTATGTCCCGCATGAAACGCAACAAGATCCAGACATCTGTTCGGGCAGTGCTTGCAGCATGGACCAACTGGGGTGTGTTTGATCCGAGCTTCCTCGATGAATTGGAAACACGATTTGAAGGGCGGGAAATTGTCAAGCCAGTAGAAATCAAAGAGGAGCCTAAGGAGGAGGAGGTCGAAGAGGAAGCGAAAGAAGAGAAGGAAACGATCATCCTCGCTGCCCAAGGAAACTGGGCAGAGGTAGACGAAGAAGCAGAGATGGCCGAAGCACTGAACCGAATCAAAGAAGCGGAGTCCGCCACGACGAATGATCGGGCGAACAACGCCGACAAACCGACAGACCAGCAATTTCTCGAAGAGGATATCGACGGTGAACCTCTGGAAGACGATGATCTTGACGAGGAAGGTCTCAGGAGGCTACGTGCTTTTCATGAGGTGACAGACGACGATGGTGACGGTGGAGGTCAAAATGACGAGCCCCAAGACGACCCACAGGCAGTGCATGCCAAGGATGATTCTGGCATTGACGGTGAACCGCTGGATGAAGGTGACCTGATTGGAGCCAATGTTCTGTAGCGTGGCTGACTCACATAATCTGGGTACTCCGAGTCTATACGACGTTTCCAGCAAGCTACGCGTCGACAGGCATGGACGACACTCCTGCCTCGGCGTCCTCAGGTAGGAACGGAATTGGGATCCGAGTCCCCTGCGTAACGAATTCCATCCCTGTCCCGTGACTCTCATCGTCGATCTCGATTTGATCTGATAGTGCGACCGCAAGCGACGATTTGACAAGTCCAAAGTTGCCAGATTGCTGGTGCAGGGGTGTTCCTTCTTTTTCGCCAAACCGCAGAAGCTCATGATAGAGGCGCCCAGATCGTTGGGATATCGCCAAGCAACTAGGATCAAAGGGCTGGTGTAATGATCCACCGTAATGAAGTTTCAGACTCTCATCATGGGCATCGTATTCGAGCGCATCAAACACGATAGCAACATCCGCAGGACGCACAAAGTTCCTTTCAATTCCACAATGCGACACAAAAGGATAGTCATGTCGAACCTCTGGAGGTAGGAGCTTGAGATCACGTTCCTTGGACGCTGTTAAATGTTTGAAAAAGAATTCGAGAAACGCTTGGTTCTTGAGAGACGTGGCAATGTTCTTTGGCAGAGTCTCTTCTAGAAACACTCTACCCTGCAGATCAATCGAATAGAAATACTTCTTTGGCTTGTCGGTGGCATGGTGCTCGTAGAAAGATTTTGATTTTACAACTGAGGCGTGCCACTTTTCAATATACTCAGTACTCTCTGAAGAGAAGAAACGTGTGGTAATTCTACTCCTGGTCGATCGAACACAAACAGCGACCACCATGGTCGATCTCATACATAAATAATATCTTCAGCTTCGTTTTTGTGCAAATACAGTACTCCATACCAGTACAGCAGTAGACAGTATCTTTCCGTAGCGAACATTCAAAGATACCCACTTCTCTACGTGGGAACTAGTATTGGGCTACGTAAATTCTTCGCTCGAACCTGACAGAACACATTTTCAATTTGGCCAATGAATGGAACAACAGTGAAGACACCTTCAACTTCAAACTGCTTGCTTCATTCCTTGATCCTCCTCCACCACTTCCTTGACCACTCTTAGAATTCAAAAGGCCTTCAAGATGCGTATCAGTGCTATAGTCCTCGCCTTCATGTGCTCAACTGTAGCAGCCCAGAAAGCAGGCAACAGAGCATCCTTTGTTCCTCCTGCTTCCCCTCGGCTTTCATCTGTACACGCTCCAACAGCTGCTGTAGCGAGCGGATATGGATTGTACAAACACCAAGAGACTCAGCTGTTTGCCAAGAAGAAGAAGAAAGCTGCCGCGGCAGCCACCAAGAAGTTTCAAGTGAAAATGCTCAAGCATGTGGCTGGCACAGGTCAAGCTGGCGAAGTTGTCATGGTGACACCAGCCTTCTTCAACAACAAGTTGCGACCGTCAAAAAGTGCCGAAATCGTTTCCGATGAGGAGGTGAAACGCGAGCGTGATGAGAGTCAGGCGAAAACAGAGGCGATAAATGCGGCAGCCGAGGAAATCGAAGGAGAACTGGACGGCTTCACCATGGTGATATCCAAGAAGAGTGGGCCAAATGGTCAGCTCTTTGGAGGTATTAGTCCAAAGAATTTGATGGATGAACTGTCGACACAACTCCCAAAGGATATCTGGAACGAAAAGGGAGTCAAAATTACTGCCGTCATGGATGAAGATGGAAAGAAAATGAAGGGTGATATCAAACACGTTGGAAAGTTTCAGGCTCAGGTGAGCCTTACAAAGAAACTGAAAGGCAACTTCGATATTTCCATCGAAGCAGATCCGTAACAGCACCCCTCCATCAGCACCTCCCCCTCGGTAGTACTTAGTAAATGTTTAGAACCTAAACGTATCGCAACCACACTCATCACACGGCGAGAAAACTCGGCGTAAACCAAAACTGAACGGTTTAGCAGAAACTACCTACTGTAGTGTAGTAGTATACTGTCACATGTTTCAATCCTTCCATTCCGATCAACACAACAACCTCAACCGTGAGGAACCATTGAAAACTTGAACTGTCATTTCCCTTGGTGCTCATTGGAGATCACGCTTGCCATTGTTCTTTCAGATAGATTGAATCAAGATGGACCACACTCAGATGATGGATACCGATGCTGCATTGAAGCCATTGCTACAGATGGCAAAGGAGTCATCAAAGAATATGGATACGAATCGTGCTCTTGTTTTGAAAGCGTTGTCGGATCCAATGGTTTTCTGCGGCTTTGATCAACTCAAGACAGCCATGGAGTTGGAGGATGACCACGTCTTGGGTCGATCATTGAATCTGTTCTCGTACGGAACATACTCGGACTATAAGACTGCGGAGGCTGGCCACTTTGTTTCCTTGTCAGATGCGCAAACCGCAAAACTTCGTCAGCTCACCGTGCTTTCGCTGGTTCAGCAAGCGTGTTTCGAAGCTGCTCCCATTATCCCATATGCGACCTTGTCACAGGCTTTGGATGTGAATAACCAGATTGATGTTGTCGAAGAGATCTTGGTCTCCTGCATCTACGCAGGCATGATGTCTGGTCAGTTGTGCCAGAAAACGCAGAGCTTCATCCTCAGCTCCACGATGCCCTACCGATCTCGTGATGTTCCGCAAACAAACGACTTATTGCAACGTCTCACCAGCTTCCGTTCTCGTCTAGACTCGACGTTAGCGCAGATGTTTCAGGCCAAGGAGGGTGTCAAGGCGAAAAAGCAAGTCTATGACAACTTTCGCAAGCAACATCACGAGCAGAAGCCAACTGGCTACCAGGGCGCAGGCTTTCGAGCGCGCGATCGTCCAGCGACTCGGGCCTCCAACAAGCGCACTCGTGGTGGATTGGCGGCAGCAGATCCGGGAGGACGATTCTAGAGGGGATGTGTGATTTGGGATACGCAAGAACCGTTGACTATGTAGACGTCGACGGGATATAAGTTGAGAGATATAATTGCTGCGCACGCCAAAGCCAGATACTAGACAACGCATTAGTTCTCGTTTCGTTGGCTGCTGGGACTTATGCCCACTAGTACTTTGACTGCCAGCTAGCGGTCTTGTGATTCACAGGAGGGCACGTTCGTTTTATGGAGCAGTCTTGAATCTTGGTAGAAGGTCGTTGATCTCATCTTAAATGTATTCGTGTACCGTGCAGTACTGGTCTCCAAGAATGAGCTTTTCCATCGTCTCTAGAGCATCGACACGCTGACAATATGGTTCATGGCAAAGAAGGAACAGTGATGGCGGCGATTTGAATAGTATGGAACCTGGGTTTTTGCGAACCAACCGACGCAAACTTATTTTGCAAGCGTTGGATCACTCCAGTAGCACTGTATTCCTCTGTACATGTACAGGTGACATCAGCAACACATGAACCCACTCAATTGCAATTGGCAACATTACGAGAACGCTAGTACACGTAGTACAACTTGATCGATTTCAACGCCTATGCATCTACGCGTAATCCCCCTTGATTGTCTTCAGAGATTCTTGTTCGGTCCCCTACTCAAACTTGAAGACAACCTCCTCGTCGTCGTATCCACTTTCAATATTCTCGACCTCGTTCTTGAAATCCCTCAAGAACTGCTTGACAGCAGGGAGCGTATACTGTTCATCTACCATGAGATCTGGTTTCTTCAAGAGCGACTTCCAACGCTTGGCGAGACTAGCAATCATGCAAGAACCCTTGATTCCCCATAGTCCTTCGTGATCGTGCATCCAGGTATCGTACTGCTTCAAGGTGTAAGTAAAGGCGAACATGAGGTTGAACTTGGTAGCACTTGGCTTACGGGACAACATCTTGGTGAGATTGCGATTGTAGCAATCCTGAACGTGATAGGAAAAGCTCGTGTTGAACATGAGAAAGGAACCACCGTACTGCTCTCCAAGAATGAGCTTTTCCATTGTCTCGAGAGCATCGGCACGCTCCTTGTTGATCAAGACGTAAAGAAGACCCTCCATATCTTCAGACGTGTACTTGGAAGTATCTCCGTCACCATATTCTTCGTCGTCGAAGTCATCTTGGTGGCGGGGGATACCCTGCACGAGCAACTGACCCACGAAATCGTTCTCCTCTTGGTAGGCTTTGAGACGCTCCATGTACAAGTCATAAGGACAGGCAGTTTTAGTCTTCTTGCTGGGGTGGCTGGAAGCCTCGTGAGTCCTGGTGTCGTTCATGGTGAAGAGTATAAAACGGAATGATGGCGGCGGCGGCAGAAGATTTGAAAATCTAAAATATTGTGGCGCCACTGCTGGTTTTACCGCGCGCCAACGCCAATCATGCCACCCTGAAAGATATACATAAAATGCAGTATGCAAGTGACGTATGTAGCTCTTCATATTACGGTATCGTGAACATAGCACAGTAGCTTGACATGAGCAAACGTCACAACATTCGAAGGCTGTTGTCGCCATGAGAGACTCACTGCTCACCCTCTCATCTACTTCTCTTGCACGGCGCTTACCTGATGCAATGAAAGCACCTCACTCTACTGCTACGATCGTTCTGTTTCTGTTGAACATTGGCTCGACATTAGCCCTCTCCGCAGCACCTCGGTTTGAAACGTTTTCCACCAACATTGTAGGCGAATATCACGTTCCTGGCTTTGGGAAGGAATCAGTGGAGCTAGTTGGCGACGATGCGATTCGTGACAATGGAATCGAAATGTCGTGCAAGGACAATGGTGGATTCGTCTATTTCGACTGCGGCTCGTATTCGAATGGTCCAATTCAACTAGGAGAGGATGATTTCTTCTCGGCGAGCTTGTCCGTGCCTGGATCCAGAGTTTACGTGGAAGGGGATGTTGACGAAGAAGGAAATATGGATGGAGACCTTGCCATGGAGTACCCCAGAGTCGTACCAGATAACGAGAAGGAGGAGATGTACAATGATGCTTTTGGCATTGATATGGTCTCCATTGTCCCTCCGTTTACCGTCACTCATAAAGTTGAAGCATCGTCCTCATCAGACGGTAAATGGGGTGATCTGACATGGGGGGAATCAGAAGGAGGTGAGGAAAGACTGTCCAAGTTAGCAGTCGGTCCGTATCAACTTTGGTTGGCGAACAAAAGGCGTCAGGACGGAGGCAATGACGTATGCGTTGGGGTTGCCTGTGCAGCGACTGGATTTGTGAAGAACTTTGTACGATCTTACAGCAGTTCCGGAATGCTAGTTCAAGTTGCTCGACAAGAAGGAAAATTGAAGTCGTAGCAACCATCGAAATATGCGCCGCGAAGGCAGAGCCAAAGTGTGAACCCAACTCACTACTGAAAGCATCGGTAGGCCAGGCTGAACTCTCGTCATTCTTCGCTTGCACTGCTGGAGAATTAAAATACAAAACTGGTTGCGAATAACTGACTTTGAGGTTCATTGAACTAATGGGGTTAGACGCTAACCAAACCACTGTTTCAACTACTCGTACTGTACCTGACACTCCAGTAGCTTGCAACTTTGCGTCTGTCAGTCGTTCCTCTTGAAACACTGGGTGTTGTATACCAGTACACAGTAAATTTTAAAATCAACGCGAGCATCACGCATCGTTTGCCAGATGGCACTGATGAGAGAGTTGTGACCGACGACTGACCATGGAGCACGCCGACGACGATCGACTCTATCGAGGATACAATAGAATGCCAAATGATGGAAGAATTACACCATTGGAAAGCATGCTGACCATGCTGGACTCCATGACGAGTCCCAATTACGTCGTCATCTTCACCATCGCGATTGTAGTCGCCTATCAATTCCGAGGTTCGTATTACTTGAGCTGGGTTGTTGTGCTTCTTTTGTTATCGTTCCTTTCTTTTTTCAACATATACCTCACACCTTGCCTACTCTGAAAGAAATGCTACTGGCTGGTATCTATGATTTGAGAATACGAAGGTTTGGTGTCATTGAGGACATTTGGGAGACGATCCGCTATTCCATCACTGTGAATGGGGGTGTCGACAATGGTGAACAGCCAACTCGACGACGACCGCGCACACTGCCTGAATTAGAACAGCCCGAGGAAGATGAGGCTGTAACGTCACAGTCAACAATAGCAGCAAAGAAAAGAATGAATGGAAAGATTGAACCCGCATTTCTAGATTCCAATCAGTACCCCAGTGGTTGGATGGTCTTTGATCCCAAAAGTGGTGAGATTGTACCTTACCACAAGAGTAACGGACGAAGTCACACACAGAATGGTGAAACGTAGCCCAGATTGAAGCAATACGTGGAGCGCAAGATGAACTATTTTCAGAATACTCGCTGGGTGACACGAGACTGCCCTGGATGAAAGCCATCTGCTCACAACAAGTGACGAGAGTGTGTTCAGTGGGATCTTGCCGTTTTCGTGTAACATTACCACGGATCTGCAATACAGTGGAAACACTCTATCAGACGCCAGCTCTTTTGAGAAGAAGGGCTTGACTACCGTATACCACGTTTAAGAAAGCAGCAAGGGAACTCTTCAGGTACCAAAGAGGGAGAGCGCTGTGACGTAAACATGCTACGACGATGGGTTATCTCTCGTAATGCAAAATGCAATCCAGTCTCAGTTGAGACCAGACCCGCTATTAGGCAATCTATCGATTTCGGCTTGTGCGCAAGTTACCTTACCGACCAAAGAAATCTGCTCTACAATATTATGCATTCTCAGGGATCATGTACGGGGGAGACTTTGACACTCTCCGAGTTAGTGGTTCCTTCTTTCTCGAGCTATAATGGTGGCTTACCGCTACATGCGTTTTCTAGTCGCAGACCTGGTATCGTCAGTTTAGCTGTGTCATTTGCTTGTCTTCTCTCTCTTCTAGAGTGCATCTTGCAGACGCGAGTGCCCGGACCCTTGCGTCTATTATATTACTCCACTATTGTATTGGTTCTATGACATGGACGCCATGGCTTTGGCCAGAATCCATTGGATGCACCGCATACGAGCAACCGATCCAAAAGATCATCGAATCATTCTTTAGGACTCATCAGAAAAATGTAACACCCATTCTACATGTGTCGATCTTATACGTAATGCTGTTTACCCCAATTCCTATGAAAGGAAAACTAATGCTGTTCTAGAAAGGACGCCAACCTCTGTTCAGGCGGTTCATTCTCGTTCGAATGATGGACTCGTCCTTCATTGCTTCGCGAGCGAATAGCACGTTCCGTCTGCGACAGCTGCTCGGGTTGAAAACTTCTTTCGACAGTACCAATTGTGTCCTCCAACATCTGTGATGCCTTTGGCAGGTCCAACTTCTCCAACGAAGCCGTCAACGAAACGAGACTGTCCAGCACAGGACCAGGGGCGTTGGGCTCGACCGATGGTGCTGGAGGTACACTGACATTTCCACGAACAAGATCAATCTCTTGTTCGGCAAGCGCGACAGCCGTGTCCGTGACGGACTCGGCCAAGGTCGCCAACTCAACAGACGCATCACGAACTTCTTGTCGAAGCTGACGAACGCGTTCCACCGCGAGCTCATCCACCAAGGCTTCCTCGTCAACCTCCTCCTCTTCACTTTCCTCCTCCTCGATTTCGCTGTCTTCTTCATCTTCAGTCTCTTCTTCTTCCTCGTCCATCGCAGACTCGTCTCGCAATAGCTCGTGGTATCGTTCATCGTCGATTGGTTGAACAATGCGGTCGAGATGTTTCTTGAGAGATGCCCCAGCTTGTCGTACAAACTCATTCTCTTGATTAAAACGATTCTCCATACTTGCAAGAGCAGCGCGATAGTCAGTCTCGGCCACGCAGTTGTTGTTGTTCGTCATGGTGATGGTTATCGCAAAAGCAACAAAAACAGACAACCTAACGAAGAAAACTGTGAACCAGTCTAACGGTATTTTTGAAATGACACGCCTTTTGGTATGTTTTTTACGTAGAGATTTAGTGATATGGCGTCATATTCAGCATGCTGTAGCACTACCGGTACCGCCGTACTCGCCCACATTACCGTCTACTCACTACTGTCGGGATGTAGAGTAGCACAGTCATTTGACACAGTGCCTGGTAGGCAATACTTCTCAAGAACGAAACCTTGACTAGTTTTTAGCAAGTCGTACAAATGCAGTCTCGGAAGCTGATCGCACAGGACCCAGGCCCTATTTCTCATACCAAGTTGAAGCAAGGTGCCTTGGCCACAAACACCTTTTAGCATCACGAACAGCGCGTTCTCATTGTAACCCCTGCCTGTTTGGAATCATAAATGCGAAGCTCAGAAAGTTGTAACTTGCCTTTTTGATTCATAGCCAAGTGATATAAACATGTAAGTGGAAATAAACCCCAGCTCAGTAATTTGAGACGGTCAGGTCAGTGCCTGATACTGTACATGTACGGCAGGCGATACTAAATCAAAGAGAAGCGCCCTGACTCTGTAGACTATCATCACGTTCTTGTTACCAAAGTGTTTCGGCTACACGCACCTTGAACCTGGATAGCTCTAGTCGTGCGCATGCAGTCTCGGATCCTCTGACTTCTGACTGCTTGTGAAGCTAATGGTACAAGACACATGCCTTTTTCATTCCAGGTTGAAGGCGCCTTAGCCACAAACGCAACCATAAACGGGAAGTTCTGAAAGGCGTAACTTGCCTTATTGATTCATAGCCAAGTGATAATCTCTATTCGAACAGTTATTGCAAAGAACTGTTGCCATGTGTGTGACACGGGCAATGTGGAATTTGTCATTGTAACGCGCGAAATCAATGTTCCTGATTGATGTCTGTCGGACGAATTGAAGAGTCAATGAAAAGCGAAAC
Source organism: Herpochondria borealis (assembly GCA_032274145.1). Taxonomy (NCBI): domain Eukaryota; phylum Rhodophyta; class Florideophyceae; order Ceramiales; family Ceramiaceae; genus Herpochondria; species Herpochondria borealis. The sequence continues at coordinate 3,914 of JAVCKV010048232.1, read as the reverse complement.
ATGTGGCTTGCAATACCGCTGCTCCGTCTCGCGAAATGAAGACGTAAGGGATGCAGGTGCCTAGAGTACTAGTTCCATACTAGTGCCATCGCGACAATCACTCTACCTGGGTAGATGAACCACGAGCCTCACCTCCAGACCAAAACGTCACAAAACATGTGGCGTGGCAATACGGCTGCTCCCGTTTCCTGATTGTCTTGGTGAAATGAAGACGTAAGGGATGCGGGTGGTTAGTACTAGTTCCATTGCGACAGTCACTCAGATGAACCATGAGCCTCATGAACACTTTTCCAGACCACACACTGCTTCTGGAAGCTGCAACTGCATCAAAACGAAGACGTAGGGATGTATGTAGTTAAAGGATACTGATTCCGTACTAGTTCCATCGCGTCAGGCATGCATGTAAGGAAAGGATACTAGTTCCGCATTATACTAGTTCCATTGCGACAGTCACTTGAACGAAGCAATATCCTATTGAACACTCGGGCCACACGTTGCTTCTGGAAGTTGCAACTGCATCGGCTCCGTGATCTCTCAGTACTTAGACCCTCCTGATTACTATACGATCTATGTTCATTTACTGAAAATTAAGTCCTATGAAGCAATCGTGGTAACAGTTCGTGATAACAGTCGGTGTCAGTTTGCGGGCCAGTTGATACTGATTCCGCTGTTCACTGCTTACGTAATTATCCAGCCGAACTTACCGGTGGAAGCGTTAGCCGATGTGACCTCTGTATCGAACTCTGGGCATACAGCCTTCCTAGTATTTATATCGTACGTGCGTGTAGGTCTCATGCAGCTCCGGCTGTGACTCATGCCCCTGGTTTTTGGACAGCCCCGTCGGAGTTGATGAGATGATCTCCTCAGCCCCTCAAACGTGGTCAACAATTTCTGTATGCTTCACTGCGATATGTGTCTCACGTCCTCATTCTCGGATGCTGTTGATGTCCTGAAGTGGAGAGCTGTCGATACAAAAGTCCATACGACCGAAAAGAGGTGCCTGGGATCAAGACAATCGCCGCCTAAAAGTCCTGTAGAGAATTATGCTTTTGTCCAGCGTAAGGAAAGGCATCTTCTTCAACTTGAAAAGTCACCGCCGAAATATTAGTAGTATGGCCATAAGTTAAAACAAATGTCACCATAGTACACAGCAAGGTGGCTGGCAGGCGTAATGTCTTGACTGAGATCTGCTATTTATGTGAGTTTTCCAAGAGTTTTCGGACTTCACCTCTTGGCTTTTCCAATTTCTGAACGGAAGAAGATACTATTTCTCACACACTCAACGCCAACCGATATTCATATCTTTCACCTTACGAGGGGGCAACATCGTCGTCGAATCTTGTTAGTGGAGATAAGCCATTGACTTTTGGAAACAGAGTAGCCTCAGGGCTGTGGAATTTGAAGCCTCGGGAGGCATATTACATATTGCATCATACACAAGGTCATCTTGGACATAGAGTTCTGATCTGACATAATCTGTTCTGGATCCATCGCCAATTCATGTCAAACTCATCCCCCCGTTCATCTATATTCACTCCACCCCTGTTGGGAGAAACCGTCGCGACATCCATCCACTTCAACAACAGGGGCGTTGTACACATGGAGGAAGGATCACTTGAGGAGGCAGTCGATAGCTTCAAGCGAGGGATGACCAGCCTGAAACTGGTAATCGAAGACTACGTACGGTCAAAACGGAAACGAGCCTGGTACCGAACGTTACAGAATCGAAGCGAGACCGAACAGCGACGACCAGAGCCAATTTTGGTAGACACAGCTCAGCAAAGAAATGTGGAGAGTCACGTAGATTCTCGAGATCTCTTTGTGTTTCAGTGTCCACTTCGGATAACTCAAGAAGATGTGGCCTTCCCAGAAAGCTACGCTGAAATTTCACTGATCTTGACGTACAACCTTGCTCTCGTCTATCACCTGACCGCGACGCGTAACGAGTTGAAAGATGAGGATCGACTAAGAAAAGCGCTGGACTTATACAGCATGGCGTTGGACCTTGTTTTACGAGACAAAGCCATGAACAGCAGCGTGGTCATTCTTGTGGCTGCCATACTCAACAACATGGGGATTGCTTACTCTCTTCTGGGTGACACTGAACACTGCAAGAAGTTTTTTAAGCGAACACTGAGCATCCTCATGATCGAACTGGCAGCCAACCGATCTCATCAACTGGCCAAACACGTCGATGGCTTTTTTTGGAATATCAACTACTTCATATACGAGAAACCTACGGCGGCTGCCGCATGATTTCGTCGATGAATACAGTGTCGAACGAACATTCATTGTACAAAGTACGACAGGAACTTTTGTAAATCACATATCACATACACGGATGGGTTCCATAGAAATGCATACCGCTAATGCAATCTACGAAAACCGATCAACTTCATAAACATATCATAAACACCTTTTTCCAGTGACTTGAGTTCCAAAGCAAACCCTTCACGGGGTTTCAGCATCGCTCCTTAGGTTAAGCGATTGTAATTCGTGACGAAACCTAGTTCAACAGATTGTCAGATGGGATCCTGTTGGATTGCAGCATCGAGAGTCTTGAAAGATCTTGGCGAACTTTCGGACGTTTTCTCGACTCGAAGGGGACCTATTTGTCATTAATCGTACAAGTGGCACTTAGATGGACGAGTGCCAGGTAGACCCCTGCCAATGAGGCAGCTAATCGGAGAACTCATCTGAGAGTTCCAAATCACCGCAACAGGATGCAGCTGCGAGCTGCGAGTCTTGTTCAGCCGCGACGTGACTGACCGGATTCCTTTCCGGACTTCACGGAAACTCCGTCCAGCCAAATGAATGGCACCCAAGTCTATGAGTTCGAGCGAGGAGGCACACCAACATCTATACTTGTCCTTTGTGCGACACCTGATGCGCATAATCAGCTCCTGTCATAGAATTGGACTTGTGAATGACTGGAATGACGCGGATTCACAGTTCCTTGCGATTGCCCAGATGTTGCACCAGAAGCATGCCCTTCAAGAACAGTTACCAGGTAGATGTGGATCGTGTCACGAGTACAGTGCCCGCTAATCTTTGTATCAAACTTGCCAGGTAGGAATGGAAGCGGTTAGGTTCGTCGAGGAGGTCGGAGAAGTGGTGGGAGAGCATAAATTGTAAACGTCCAAGACCAGCCTCGCGAGTGAACTGATGGTGTCCGTCGAGTGTCACTTCCTGGCGCGACGCAAACTGTTAAAAGACGACACTCACACAATCAGTTATGTGGAGCGTCGGAACTCCAGGTGGATCAGAGCTATTTGGGTTGAATGTTGGATGTGGCAATCGCAACCCAGATTCCAACAGTGATTGGAATAGTCTGAAGAATAGATTCATTCAAGAACATGATAGATTGGAGAAATTGAGACCGGGCACCTGTTCTTGGTGGGACATGCATCAGATGTCGAATTTAGACAGGACACCACTAAAATTTCTTGAAGATGACCCGAATTTTGTCCAACCTCAACAACACATTTCTGAACCAGCTCCCATTATGTCACCTACTTCGTCCCTTTGCTACCCAGCTAATGCGAAATGCATGAAGCTATAGACTGCTTGCTACATACTAACTTGGTGTTGTCCTTAAGGCGACTTCTTCTTTGCGAAAAGCTGCTTTACCTCATTACCGATAGAAGAGCCAACCACAAAGGCTGGGAGCCACAACAGGGCAAAGACGGTCCAACATTCGCCGCAATCAAAATGAGAATGCAAGAGCTCTTATGGATAATAGTAGTAGCCCGAAAGAGGTTGACGGCGCAGTCCGCTTTTAGCGATGTCAAACTTTTGGATCCGAAACTTGGCCGATCCCAAGCAGACGTCACTTTGCGGGTTTACATAAAACCCTGCTTCGTATTCACCAGCTTCAGTTGGGGTTCGTACACCGCACCAGTCTCGCTCGTTGC
>JAVCKV010048121.1:0-23153 GCA_032274145.1 Herpochondria borealis | reverse complement strand
GGTGTCGGTCTCGCTGATCGAGACGCTGCACTTCGGGGTGGGTCAAGCGACGGTTGTGGACAGGGTGTTGGTGAAATGGCTGGACGGGACGAGTCGCTGGGTGTCGAATGCCAAGGTGGACCAGGTGCTGACAGTAGGAAGTGTGGCGGCGCGGCGAAATCTTTGAGGTTGATGGGAAGAAACAGTGTTGCAATCTTTGCGTGAAAAAGGCCGGAAATTTTTGTTTTTTTATAATTCGACAAAGTGCGTAATTCTTTGAAGCGTGGAGTTGAGATACTCCGATACTGTATCGAATATTCTTGAGATCGAGATAGATACGACTGCGTTAGCAGATGAGGCAGGCGTCAGGATGATCAGTGTAAATTGCCTTGGTACGGCTGATCCGGTTCAGGTGACTCAGGCGGTACTGCACCTGTACAATAGGTGACCGCTTGATCTTTTTGGACCGCTGCAAGAACTAGCTTAAGAGGGGTAGGAAGGCATTCCTCAAGGGCATCCTCCCTCTTTCCTACACTGTATCAATTATCTTTTCAAATGGACGTTACCTTTGGCCAGTTCGTGGGTATGCTGAGCGCATCAGAACAGGTGGGTAACTCATCACGTAAGAAAGAAGTCACATTGCGTGACTTTTGTCATGCCTGAGACCAATGCGCTCACTCCGATTATACACAACCGCAGCTGTTTCATCGATGCTCCGTTCTCTTTGCTTTAAATCAAGAAATTGTCCTTCACTTCACGACACCCGGAGCCGTTTCTTGCGTCATGATAAAAACCTCGTGACACAAGGTAATACGTCCCTGTTGCCCTTGTCTGTAATCCAGGTATCAGCATTAATCCTAAGAAAGCTGCTTTATTCTTCACGGCAAAGAGTGACGAAATGTTCCCACGCAAGGAGAGCCCGATTGGGTGCGCAGCCAGACCAAGCGCTACCTAGTAACTTCCTCCCTATGAGATGGTGCATAAATTTGAAAATTTATTCAGTAAATAACCTTTTCAAACAGAATTTACCCACACTTATTAATTCACTTCTCAACTTTCTCCGCGTTTTTTGATGTTTGACCGATGTTCTTGGGTTCAATCGATTCAGCGTGCTCTGATCTTCTGGAAGAGCAGAAAAAAGACGAAACATTGCCGAAGGAAGCTATAGAAAATGTGATTTACTGAAATAGTGTCAGTCGAGTTCATCGTGCAAACAGATTTTCGGATCGCTAAATTTAGTAGAAAATTTCAAATATATCAGGTTTAAATTATCTCCCAGGTTTGGGGCAGGACGTGAAGTATCCTATTTGAGGAATGTAATTGGTCCACGAGCTGATGTACACATGTGGTAAGCCGCGCTACAGTACTGAATCGGGGTACCATCCTTGAACGAAATAGGCAGCTGACGGTGCAGTAAAATGTCGAATGCTACGGCCAGAGCCATAAAAAATAGATATTAATATCATTTAAATAAATACTGGAAAATATCTATTTTTCCAATATTCTCGGGAATATTTACTTTTGTGCAGAGAAATATATACGTTCCTATTTCGATGAAATCAGAAATATTTCTTTCCTTGCCTGAGAATTCCATTGTAATTATTCAGTAAATGTGAAGCAACCCACTGTCAGCTGTTTCCGCACGCCAATGCCCGCTTTTGGGGTCTCCACGAGGTTAACGAAATTTTGAAGTAAAATGGGCCCATTGTTCCTCTCTCTGCAAAATACGTCCAAATTAGGTCCTATTTCGTCTGCAAGCAAGTATATTTAATATTTTCGCGGGAGAAAACATAAATTCCGTATTTTTTAACTTTTCGAGAATATTTATTTTTGTAGTAGAAAATAAATGAAATAAATTAAACTTAAATACTGAAATGCTCTGGCTACGGTTGTACCTTGACTGTGTCTCAAGAAAGCGTCGACCATGCTAGAATATGGTACTGTGCTACTGTAAAATACTATACAGGACTCGTATGCACAATCCACACGTGAAACTTTCCTCACAGAGGCCATTGTCCCCATACCCAGAAATGAGGGGAAAGAGAAGGTTGGGGTCGTCTGAATGAGGTTGCTGTGATCCGTGTGGATATCAAAACCGTCTGGTGTAGTCACTAACCAGTGCATCCTTTCAAAAGTAGCCAGGGCTGCATAAGCTTCATTTTCTAGGATTTACCAGCCGATTTGTATCGAATCAAATCGGCCTGATAATAACGCGAGTAAAACATGGCGCTGTTCCATTTGTGGCTTTGAGACATCGTAAATCGGAACTTGAGACGGTTTCGGACCAAAAAAGCTCGGATGCATCAGTGCAGACGCAAAGATATTGCGATGGATTGCGGTGCGCCAGCGTGATTTGGTTATCCAACTATCTATTGCAGTCTTGAAAGGAATCGAGCTCGGCCTACCCCCAGCCGTGATCGGAAAGAATGTATCAACTCACAGACCGTTTTTGCGACTATTGGAAACACCGTAAATGAGTTTCATAAAATCATGTAGGGGCGTCACAAGGTTTTTACAGTTTAGAACCATCGTTTTTACCCATTACAGAGCGCAGATGAATTGTTGAAGGTGCGCGACCGTTATAGGCGGTTACATTGAATTGAGTCCTTCGAGTAGACGCATATAATAGCGCAGACCTTCAGACGATATGAAAGGACCACACCAAAGAATTTCAGTAGTTAAGAGGGTGCATTTCACCGGGTGGAGATTGATGTTATATTCGACACAGAGTTGGAAAAAAGACTGGATAGACTCGAGAAAGATTTCGACCGTCGGGAGTGAATCAGGATGTCGTCGAGCCAGAGCAGAACATTTTTGTCAACGAATCGAGTAGTTTTTTGACAAGGATGACTGAAGATGAGCCACGGCGTTCTTAGTGCCATGTAGTACCAGAGTTGGCGTAAAACTTCCATCAGGAGTGACGAAATATTGGCATTCTTGAGACTGAATAGCCAATAAAAGTTGCCAATACCCATGGGACATATCGAAGTTTGCAAAGCATTTTGCAAAGTCAATTCGATTTCGACGTTGGGCATGGGAAAATGGTGTTTGATGGTGAAAATATTGACTGGCCTAATGTCAATACAGAAACGAAATAGAGCTGCAGGTTTGGGCACGAGTAGCGGCGCACAAGCCCATTTGGACGTTGGATTGGGGTACGCAAGACCATGGCGGACAAGGGAATCGACGAAGTCACGCATGAAGTATTTTTGCTCTTGTGAATATTTGCGAAGTCGGACTTTAACAGGCTTGGTTTCATGGGTAAGTTAGATCTACCGAGGTGGGAGTTTTTCCGGAGCTCCAGAAGAAAAATAGGTACGGAAAATGTCCATGTTTTCTCGCAAAATGCCTTTGATTTTTGACTGATAGACGTCTGCAGGTCCGTTTTCGATCGCAGATTTTTCCATTCCCTCTGCTGCCTTTTTGATGTCCTCATATTGGTCCGAGTCGATCGGGTCCAAAAGAGACGGATCGGGAAATGGGTCCTCCTCCGTGCATGAAATGTTGTAATTGATCTTTGCACGAATCGGATCGGGCTTTTCTGACGCATCGACATTTTATCACGTTGTCGATTGAGGCGTGCCGTCATGAGTATGCCGAGTTCCCCAGTTTTTGTACCCTCATTGTCTATAAGGCTGCAGTTCGTTCTATCGAGAGACTTGATGTTGTTCTCAAGCAAGGTCTTTGTGTCAACATGGAGGTGACGTAAGACTGGAAGTCCGATCATAAAGTCTTCACAGTCCATAGCATCATCGTCATCAGCAACCAATAACTTGGTGTTCTTTAGCGCGAGTTGACCAGAGGACAGATGAAGGATGGTGCTTGGTAACGTCCATGCTCGCGAAAAAGGGAATGTGTGCCCTCTTCTTTTTTCTTGAGTGCGAGACATGAGGGGTCGGTGTGTGTGTGAGTCACTGAACCGACCCGGAAAGAGAACCAGTGCGGTACGAGATGGAGCTGGACTGGTGCAAATTGTCGTACAATGCTTGCAGCACTTATGTGCGTGAGCGCAAGAAAAAACCGACACAAAACCCACAGAAAAAGAAAGCACTTGCAACGAAGGGGTTTCGAGGTCCCTTTTTTGAGGTGGCTCAGGTAGTGTGGTAGAGAGAGACGCGAAACCGTCGGGTCCCAGAATTATCCGTGAGAACGGATGAAAAGAAGGGAAAAAATCCAGATGACTGGCCGGGGATGGGGAAACAGGACCGAACAGGACAAGTCGTAGAAAGTGAGTCCGTGGCCACAAAGACGGTGTGAGCCGAGGTTGCTTTCCGTAGCAAAAAGAAGAACCCGTAAGAGTTATGGGGTTGAGGACGAAAGTGGCAAGGCGGAAGCTGTGAGGCGAAAAAGATGCGGGAGTGATGAATGTCGGTTCCCCGAATTACGAGCTCTAGCCGAAGTCTGTCGGGTACAGTAGCTTGAATGGCACGTGAGTGCTCAGGTGCTACGTTGAGTGGGCCCTGCAGCCGAGTTATCGGTTCGATGTTGCAGTAGCGCAAGAGGCACGGAAGTGCAGGAGACTTGGCGAAGACCGTCAGGTACGTTATATTTCCGAAGTACACTTCCGTGTGTTGCGCTCTGTCCCAGAGATTGGTGAAATTCCCGAAGGTTTACTTCTAACAAAAGGTAACCTAATATTCCTCTTTTGGAGGATTGCCGCTAACGCGAATACATATATACTACCTCCCCTTACCGGGCTAAGTCACACTAAATTATGGAAAGCCGTGCAAACGGCGAAGGTCACTGGGCTACCGTATCCCTAATAAGGGACGGTAAAGTGAATGGCATTGTCCGGCCCGACGTAGGGTGGCGTGAGATTGGCTCAGGAAACACAGCGCAAGCTGTGCCGTCATTCGCGAACAGTTATGCCAGCCGAAATATATCCGTGGTACTCCGATTGCTCGGTGTTTTTGTAGAAATGGAACGACAACTTGCACTTAATGCAAGATGGTGCGTGAAAACATCTTGGCCTGTGAATGCGGTGCTGTACGGGCAGTACAGCTCGCTGATTGCTCGGTTTGGGTGTAGAAATGGGACCAATTTGCAAGAATACAAATCGCCCTAATTTCGGGTTGAGAAATCAATGCTAAAGTAAGGCCTAAAGCGTAAATGTATTGCTGCACTGCCGGTTGCCCGGCACCGTGGAATTAGAGCTAAAGTGCAGCAATGAAAATTGGAAAATTCAGGAAGTTGGGCCTGATTAAGAAATTAAATACCGGTGTGACGCACGAGCGTGGAAAGTTTTTCAAATAAGACCCGAAATCACATATGAATTCGATTTCAGGTCATGAGGCACATACGCTTTCGCGTGAGTATTGCACCACACAAGTCGGCCATGATATCGTTACTATCTTCATTTTTGATAAGGTAGGCGTCTGTCTTGGTGGCAACGAGCGCGGAAAGTCGGGCCTTAAGGGTGTGGGTGAACGAGCAGAACCCGGTAGAAAGGCGCAACTGCTTTGCGTGCGGCATGGAGGAAAGGGCGCTAAATCTGGCATCCGCCTCAATCCCCGCATTTAGCACGAACAATTAAACCGCGTCAGCCAGGGCATTGCCCGAGTGAGCGGCCCGGTCATTCGACATCGCCGCCTCCTCGCCGTCGTCGCCGATCATGTGCTAGTCATCCCAACCGTCCATGTGCTATTAAAGCACGTCGTAATGGGCGCCGTCCGGATGTAGGATTTCCAGTAGCTCTCAAAGCGGCAGAAAGGCCACGCGGCTCGTCTCTTCCGAAAAGCCGTGTTGCGGAGAGGTTAAAATAAAATAAAATAATGAAATTTTATTGTAATTTTTATTATTTCTGTATGTCCTTAGCTGTACGGAATATACTGCACATGTGTATACTGAGCTTTAAAGTACAAGGACTGTAAAATTTATATTCAAGTACTGTACGTTGAAAAGTGGTTAAAATTAAATAAAAATTTGAAACTTAATTATAAATTTTATAAATTTTTAATCTGTGTATGTAAACCTGATTAAACTGTGCAGTTACTACTAATTACTGTTCATTAATGAAGTGCATTTTAGATTACTGCACTATAGTAATAAAAAGTGCTCATACATGGGTACGACCAATGTCCTGCCTGAAAATATAAACACATACACCACGCATGTATGCATGTTAATATGCGATAAGCCCATACTGCTGTCTCTGTGGAAAAAAGGGAATGGAACTGAGAGAAGTGAAATTGCTCAAATCCATATATACGTACAGTTTGACTGGGAATATACGTACGTGTGATCGGGCAATTGCTACGGAAAGCTGGAGCCAACCTCATAAGTTCAATTTTTTGTATGCCCAGCTCATGATAATTCGCCAGTGTTAAGCCATACGGGTACATGACATAAGGCGCTGTTCTCCTGATTAAACGATACAGCCGAAACTGTACACCCATTCGTTTAGATTGTTTGCTCTGCGCGACTACAGATCCTGTTGGACTGTATTGTACAGCAGTGGTATGCCGTACAGCGTTCAATCGGATCTTGAAAGATGAAATGCAATTAAAATATGAAATATATGTAAAAATCTTATGCCACATGCGCTGGATGTAGTAAATGTCCGAAGCCGGTATATTTTTGTCTTCAGATTCGTCCCTAAGTCTTTTTGCAGTGTGATACTGTACTGCAGTCCGTATCCGCACAGAAGTGGGCAGAGAGAGCGGGATTCAAAGGGAAGGGAGGGCGGGGGTATAGAGTTAGAAGGGGGGGATGAGAGAGAAACTGCCCTCTCAACCTCACCCTCCCTGCTCTCTTGGCCAGCGATCCATTCAATCTGATTCCCGCACTTCCATTTATAAAAAATCTCCCTCCGTGCCCTTCCGCCCGCCCTCAATTCTGTCTCAACAATAGACTGTCTTCATTCTCCGCATCGTATTCCTTCCATCTTAACCTGCCCTTCCTTTCCCTCTCAATTTCGCATCTTCTGGGCCACCACTAACCACCATCTCTCACACCAACCCGCTCCACTTGTTTCACTGTGTGTCGGCCGCCGCCCGTCCTCGGCCACCTCCACCGCACCCGTATACCGCAAGCATTCATTGACCACCACGACCCCCGTCTCGATGCCTTTATATCTCGGCCGACGGTCTCCTCCCATCCGCCCACTCGTCTGGCAGCACCCATCTTCTCCCGCTCGCCGCACACGTCTCGCAGCGTTCCACCCGCCCGTCTCCGCCCGTCTTTATGTGCCTCGGCCGCCCGCCTGTCACTACCCATACCGCCTGTATCCCCGCACCCATGCCACGAACGCGTTCAGAACGGCTCAGTGTGCCACGTGTACACTTAAGAACGGATATGGTGGCAGGCACTGTATCAGTCACGGTGGACACACGAGACCAATAGGCCGAGGCGAGTGCTTCTGGGACGAGTAAAACCGACCGTATTCAGTCTACCGACCTTTTCACAGCCACATCATCCGCTGAGGCAGTGCCCACGCCAAAATAATAACCTACAGACACAATTCTTAGTACGGCCACAATGAAACAGACTGGCTCAAAAGGCACAAACCGACTGCAGATTATTCAATCGCCGATACGTTCAATCAAAGCCATAAGGCCTAAACGTGACGAGGAATAAAGTAGTAAAAAGTAAAGCGTCGTCGAAAACGACGACAGCGACGGGGAGAATAGCAACGAAGAAGTTGGAAAGAAGGACAAGGACGAAAGGGTAGAAGCTGAAAAGGAAAGCGATACAGACCAAGGAAGAAAGCGAATTCCTGCATCTCAGAAGGGACCGGAAGTGGCTGCGAAGATACAGCTGGAACCGGGGAGGATTCCGGGTCCGAAGATTTTAATGAAATCTACGACAAATAAAATGAGCCGGACGTGGAGGCGATCTATGCTGCTGAGAGAGATTGTAACGACGAAGCTGAACGGCGCCGCCTAGCCTCAAAAAACTTACCGCCAGTCCCGCGCCGTACGGCCACGCCGCCGGGCACATGCTCAGAAACTCTGATCGGATCTTTGAGTCTGCATGCATTCCTAATGCGACGGAGGAAAAAGCCACAGCGCTATGCCGGTCCGCACAAGGAACACGAATATGACGGGGGCGCCGAGGTGCCGAAAATTCCGGCCACACTCGTGCGGTCCTGGACGGCTCGAAGCCCCAGTAGGCGATATGTCCCTTCCGTACGAATTATAAAAATGGCAGAAATAGATCGGAATGCAAGAGTGCTGCATCAGTCGCTGTAAGGCTATTAACTTCGGCTCGTTAGTCATGCAAGGCACGCACGGCCAGCATGAAATGGGGAATTCAGATAGATATGCGAACGTGACGGACTGGCGGCGGCACTGGGCGAGTGGAATTAATTCGCTGTCACGCACGAATCGTTTTTAATTCATCCCTGCATCCGCACGGACAGGGATTTAGCGCGTGATGACACAGAGGCGTTTTACTTGGACCACATGGATGCTTTTTTCAGCGCACGATACGTAAGTATCGCCATATAGAGATGCGAAACCTAACGATAGTGGCGACGGGGAACACGTTCATGGGTCGATGGTATAACCGGTTCATGTTAAACTAGAGGCTTGTAGTGGAAGCGGTATGGCGCGCGGTTAATGGCGTCATGGTCCCGGCGGACGCCAACTCTGTCCAGGTGGAATCAAGTCTGCTGTGACATTACCAGTGGAACTACCCAGCCACTACATCATCTTGAAGTGAGGAATGGTTCCGGTCTGGGTTTCTTGTGCACACGCCCCTGTGATGTTCTACTTCTACTGGGAGATGATGACCACGACTTAACTGATCCACCGGCGGATATGGCACAGGATCATCGGGCTTTTGTTCGCGGCTTTATTAGTAGCAGTCGGGTGGAATGAACAGATAAGAGGCAAACGTGCGTTTGTGGTGCCGACGGAAACCATTAACTGGTTTTCGATGCGTTTGAACAAATTCCTGTCGACCCCGACACGCCTTTCGGCGAAAATGACACCACCACGGATGAATAAATACTTATGTAAATGTATTTAAAAACCACTGCACATCCGCGGTACTGTGATAAATTGTTCTACCTCGGCACCGGGCTGAAGCCATTTGAGTTGGTTTGGTCTACTGGTGGGAAGGGAATATACTACAGAAACGCTACTGCTGGGCGGAAGTTCGTGCGTATCTCCGAACAATATGTAAATCTGCTAGAGCTACATGTTGTGTTTGAAGGATTCGGTATCTGGCTTCGCATCAAGCACACAGAACCACAGCCCCGACCGCACGGCGAGCCAAAGAGACAGCGTGCTAAAATCAAACCACCCTACTAGCCCTGTGTGGGCCCTGCAGTATACCCGGTGTCAGATCGTCCGTTATACTAAACAAAATATGTAGCGCCGATCTACTGCGAGGAATGTACGGGTATGCATCGAAAAGACGAGGCCACAGAAGATGGACGCGAGGAGGTGCCTTTCGACGAGTTTTTATGCCTGTAAGGGCCATCGATAGAAGTGGATGTTGCGGACGCACGGAGAGTGATGGCTGAAGAGGTTCTGCGAGGGGTCCGGCGTATGCGAGAAGCTTCAGGCGCAATACCAAGCCTTTTCTTCCCAACTATCCTGGTTATGAATGCAGGGAATATGGAGCATACGCAAACGCGCGATGGAGATAGACGCGGAGTGTTCCACAGGGTGCGGTCGAGGCGCACCGAGACGGCCAGCAGGGGAGACAGGTAAATTCCCTATTGGGTTGGAGAAAGACGGGTACCGATGGATAACGTGGTTACAAGCTCACCTAGCTGAAAAAGTTAAGGACGGCCGCCCATTCAAAAGATTGGCCGGCACGCCCGCTGTACAGTTCGGCGGGTTACTGTACATGTCAAATACGAAATTTACACATGTTTTTTGAAAAAGCACGTGTAATAGTAGGCCTTGTATACTGCATTTTAAAAGTTTTTTAAAGACCTTCGAATGAAAAAAGGCTCTCAAATATAACTGATAATTAAGGAAAACCACGAACGAGGTTTTGATGTATCGGTGCCAATGAAAAAATTTCCCTACACTGCGCTGTTAAAGGCTTCCAACCCCCCTCCCCCCACACACACTCCTGTAACTTAAATTTAAATTTCACCGCCGTCCGGATCCCGCTTCCACCAAATCGAAACGGTGCCGTCTATTTCGATGGGCACCACTGCGTACGAATAAATCGGGGTACCGATTAATCCTTCCGTCCGAATTATTTCACTTCATCCTTCGCGCAATGTAACCACTTCCTCTAAACTCGCTTTACTACACACACACCCGCATTCTTCGTGCGCATTTATTCATCACCACGACATTGATCGTTCCTTTCACAACGCACACCGCCTATTGCGAACAGTGACCCACACAATTAGTCTATGCGAATCGTCAATCCTCCCCATGAAGCGAGTCCTCCACACGCAGTACTAGAGTATCAGGCAGCCGCTTCTCTTCGAATGACTCATGCACGTGGTCTTCCTAGAAAGTCTCCTCAGGAACGGCATCCACCACGCGATGGAGTAAGTCCACGCTAAAGGAACCATCCTTTAACAACATTTTCATGACCTGAGCGACCGCAGGGGCGAAAGACTCACGGAAGGAGTTTTCCTGTGTGGTAAAGTGGTTGGTCGCCAGTGATACTCGTATGGTGAAACCCTTATCAGTGAAGATGTGACAGAACAAGATCGCAAGGTTGTACGCCAGCCTCAAACTGTTTTCGTGCGCCCCGAGTATGCCTGTTAAAGGACACTCTTTCGTGCCGTAATAAGAAAATGCGGCAATGAACCCTACGGTGATGTTCATAAGATTTAGGATCGCCTTCGAAAGACCCGCCCTCTTTCCAACGTGGGTTCTCTTGGCGTCCGCCTTACCCAAATTTTTAAGCCACACGTCGTGTTCTACAAGAAAGCAGAGGTCGCGCCGCTCGGAAAGGAACTTCTCCAGTACTTTTTTGTTGTCCTTAATGCGGTCGACATCTGTACCGGTATATTGCTTCATCAAGGGGAAATCTTCTGTACGGACTACGTAACCCTCAGAAAGATCGAGAATCCAAACGATCTTTATGGAATTCCGACTAGAATCGATTGTAACATCAAGCAAAACCCAGTCGCAGAAGAAGTATCCGTTGTGCTCGAAAGAAGCCTCGTGGTCATTTCGCCCGTCTCTTCTTTAACCCACTTTTGAGAATATTGAACGCCTTTGTCCTAAAGTACGTTGCGATATCCATCCGTACGTGCCCAATGTCTCTGAGACCAATGAGCTTTCGACGTGGATAATTGACTGTCTCGGTCTTGCCGTCCTCTTCGCAGTCCTGTGCTTTTTTCAGGTGAGTTGGGTTGATATAACGTTCAAACGAAAATACTATTCGAAGGTAGACTGGCTTCATGGGTCGGGATATGCATCATATTCATCATGAGCGATTTATCTGCATCCTTGAAGGTGTCCGGCTTCCCCACCTTCGATATCTTCGCCACCTTTTGCAGCAGTATCACAGGCAGCTTCATTTTTCGAACCATCGTTCGCCTCGAGAACATCCTTGGGATCCGGTAAAGCACGATGTAAGTCGTGGCCTTCGGCATTGGACACAGAAGATGCCGCTTTCTCTCACGGTTTTTGTATTCTGTCAATGTCATCACCGGATGAATTGAAGAATCCAAGGCTATTATTATGGGCATGTCGGATGAGCACTCGGACGATGTGGCACTGAAACGTTTTTGCTTTGTTCAATACATTTTCCGCATACTTGCGAAGAAAGACGTGGATAGACTCAGGGTCGAGTCGTAGTAAAAACGGATGTTCTACAGACATGGTCGTCTGCTTCACCTTGTGTGCAGGGGTCTGCAACTGGTTAGCGGAGTCCCCCATAGTTGCTTGTGAAGGTGACCGATGTACGTTGATGAAAGACTGGAAGAAACGGCTTCTTTTTCGAGAGTCGTTGATGATGTTGCCGCTAGCCTCGCCAGAAACAATGGTTAATGATCACTATGACGTGCCTCGGAGTGAGAAACTCTAGAGGAATAAGAGACGTAGCCTCATGATGGAATGAGAGAGCGGGATGACCGAAGGTCGTGAGGGAGATCGATTGGATCGAAGAGACCGACGGACAAGGAGTTGATCAATGTGTGTGGGGTTGATGCCCAGAGTTTTTAATGGTGAAAAGTCTAAGAGTCTACTTATAATATTTGGCAATAACATGGGCGATTATTCCGCGGCCAAAATCTGAAAGTCTGTCGGTTGCATTTGTCGAAGCCGTCGGTGCTGTAGGATGATGTATTGCTGATGATTGACCGACTGTGAGGCTGGAGGATGCATGCAAAGTTCTGCTGGAGGTTGAAGCGGCAATGAATGAGAGAATTATTGCAGGGGCTAGAGGAAAGTGCTAACTAAAAGTCCTAACAGTAACTCATATTTTGGAGAGTTTTGTGAATGCCTGTAAGTCAAATAATTAAATTAGACTTGTAGTCATACGTTGAATTCCTGTGTGACTTTTCAGAAAGCGCTTTGCGCTACACATATGCTACGTCAAATGCATCAGCGAAAGCCATTATTTCATTGCCAAGTACGGACCTCGAAGAAAGTTTGGTTTTGTGTGATGGCCAATAGAGAGGTTGAAAATTTCCATGCTTGTCAGGACGAAAATGTTATATAGCCAACTTGTGATTAGCCATCACCGTTGAAACTGAATGATGAGTCAGAGAATGCGCTGAGTTTTAGAGAGCTCTTGTCGAGTTTAGGTTATCTGAGCATAACCTCTGAATGTGTTTTGAGATGATGCATGATTTAATTCATCGTCGGGACAAGTTGTACAACCAAAGCCGTTGAAAAAAATCGAATACTCAACTGCCGTGCCATATTCTCTAAACGCATGGGAATTACTCTATCAAATAACTTCTTTTCTCCTGGAGGTCTTCCGCGAAAAGGGGGAGTACGAAGAGATCCTATCTTGGATCCGCTGCGTACTCGAACCCATGCGGAATAAGGAAAGGAATGGATCAAATTTTCGCTACGCATGGACCTTGACACCGGTACAATCTCCATGACCGATCATGACAAGCTTGAACAAAAAGAGACCTCTGAGTATAGAAATGTAACAATCTGCCACTACCTAAAAGCCCTCATACAGCTAGGAGACAATTTCTCTAGAGAAAAATATTTAGAAGCTCTCCGTATGGCTAACATGATAGGGGCATGCAACTTTTTTCCTTGACTATTACAAGCACGGGACGACTCAAGTGACAATTGCGATGGTAAAAAAAGGAAACAACTGAAAGACATGATAGTAACAGACTTCATCGAACCTGTGAATGGCCCAATTAAAACTTCATTCATACGCTGGAGTCACGCTTTACCAACTTATGGTCGTGGAAATCAATTTATCGCGATCCATTGATTATCCCCCTCGTGTCTCTCCGATAGACCCTTAGTTCTTACAAATTGCTACGATATCCAGAACACCGCCCTCTCAGGCTGAGACCGCATCTCAGATGTTCATTAAGGTAGAGTTCGATATTCTGCTTGCTAAGACTAAGGATGTAATTAGAGGTTTCATATATCTTGGAAAATTACTTTAATCCGGCATGTAAGACCGTGGTGGACACATAATTGAAGAAATGAACACAGGCGCTGCACACTTTCATATTGAGAAGTTCAAAGAAGGCTCACAGGGGGCCATAATAGGGCCTGTTGTGTGTTGTGTGGTCCAATTAACGCGAGAGCCTATGTTGATATTTTGTGCCGAAATGAGTTCGAATTACGTTCGGGCCAAAATGACCGGTTTCTACGCTGGCGCGTATTGGAAATTTCCATTGCTGGATGACTTGCATCCAATGAAAATTGGCCATAATTGGCCTAAATTTTTGCATTGGGATGATTTGCATTGATGCAAATCAACCCCACTTTATACGATCTGCTGAGAAATCGGCACCTTACTCCGGCACTTGAAACAACTCCGGTACTTGCATCAGCTCCGGTACATGCAACAGCTCCGATCCTCTTTCATGTGTACTATACAGCTTGCGCTTTTTCTCTCAATACGAACTCACCCGGCTCCACACGGCGTCGAGCCAGACCACACGATTAAAAAGCCCAGAGACGAGGGCGCGATTACCCTATTTTCAAAGCAGTTTGCACGGCATTATTGATTATAATTGGTGTGACTCATATCGACTAGGAATATTATTTTTGCAGCCATTAAGTGGCATATTTTAGAAGCTCAGGTAACTGAGATGACGGTAAAAACTAGGAAAGGTCGCACAAAAAAGTCTTTCGGGACAGAGCAAAACACACGAAAGTGTACCTAGACCTCTCATCGTGTAAGAAGGGATTCCTCAAGTTTCTTTCACTCACGTGTCTCTTTGCCGACTGCAGGATCTGGCGAATCTTCCCGCTGCAGGGTCCTTCTCATTGTTAAAAACTTACCTTTGCGTGTATGATAAGTCTCAGTACCCGATGGACTCCGAAGTTGCTCCGCATAGCCGAGTAACCTACAACCGTCACCACGGCATATACCCTTACCTTGCGGCATTTTATCACTTCGCCATTACCATACCTGGAGCATCTCAGTGCTACGGTAAGCACTCCTCCGGCTCACGCAGCTTGTTTTTTCTCCGAAACAGCCTCATTCGCCCGGTTCTAGTTCGCCCTTTGGCCCTACTATAGAAAATTACCTGGTTATTGCCCCTTTTTGCTTCCGATCTCACGGTTAGTTCTGAGACAGGACGCGCGTGTGGTATTATATACCAAAAAGCTTAGCCACCTCCAAAGAGGGACCCAAAAACCCTTCGTTGCAATTGATTGCTTTGTTTTGGGCTTTTTTGTTGGTTTTACCCACGCTTTCGCGCACACAGCTTGCAAGATTTGCAATAAAAACTATTGTGCCGACCTAGAATTTACCAATCAAATAGGTGAAACATTAACGTGGTAGATCGTACAAATCGACCGCACCAGAGGGTATTCGAAAAGTATGCCAAGCGGAAGAAGAACTTTTCGCCAGGCAGCTCCGTGAGGAGCAGAAATTAGTGGAACAGGACCTCTCCAATCGCTTGGATACAGTACATAAATCAACGCTTATGCAAGCGAAATGGAAGAAGCGGTCACAGTTCTGAGCGAGCGTCTCACGGCATTGAACGACGTTACTCACCGTGTCGCTACAGGGGCCAATATGATAGAGGATATCGAATTTCGTAAGGCTTCAGTCGATAAAAAGATCAAGCTCAAAATTGCTGCGCTTACGCTCATAGAATAAAAACTCGAAAACCTTCCGCCTTCATGGGCCGGCTCCTTACAGGGAATTATTTCTTCAAGGAAAAGTTGGTGACCCGATCATGGAAGACACTGTGAATCAACTGCGCTCGCAGCTCAATGGGCTGTTAGAAAGCGAAAGAAAAGAAATTCGCCAGCCCAAGAGCGAGCCCAGCACGGATCATGTCCAATTCTGGGAACAAAAGGTGGGACCGGACGCTGTTTTCGCATCAGCGAAAAACATGAAAAAGTCACCAAGAAAGTTCAAGAAGTAAGTAAGTCCTTACCTCTGACGAGAAGCTTGACCACAGAAACCTGGGAGCGTTTTCCACAACTGATGATGAAGAATCCGCTCTCGACGAGCCCATCTCTTTCTACGAGAGGGAGAAAGGGCCAAGGTTCGGCAAGACGACCTCCATCAAACCGGCCGACCCTCGCTTTGACAGGCCCCTGTCTTACCGCTTCTACCGCATTACCAACTGCGCGCAAGAGTACAACTCTACTAATAAGCAACAGGCCAGAGGGTTCTTAAAAAAGATGAACAGCTCTAATGGAGATCAGACCTTCGATGGGTCCGAGCACATACTGGTCCTCGATTTCCTGATCTGGATGGTGGAGGGATGCGACACACTCGAAATTTCTGAAGCTCAAGGAATGCTCTTCATACCCTACTACCTGCAAGGAAACGCAATGAAATGTAGCAGACCGCTCTACAGAAAGTCAAAGGTACCCAAGTGACGGGATGGTGCGGAGCTATCCAATGGTTCCTCCGCACCTACGCCGATTCTGCTGCAATACGGGATACAGTCCAAGACTTCTGAAAAATTTCCGGAAGCCGGACGAAGATGATAAATAGTTTGAAAACTCGCTTACGCGTGGTATCTTACCGACGCGGCAACGTTTTCAAGAATTCCGAACAAAGGATTGTTTTTATAGACTGTATTTTTCCGAGCATTGGACTGTAGTTTCTCACTACCGCGAAGAGACAGGTCGAACCGTCTCTTTTGAGAATTTGGTGGCTTACGCCAGAGAAGAGGGAGAAGCCTACAAGGCTCATAACCAGAACCGTACCCGCCTACCGAAGGGGGTGCTTCCTACTCCTGTTTACGCGGTTAAAATGCTCGAGAACAGCTTCGTTGCCCTCCATTCCTGTAGCATCCTAGCGAGCTCGTTGTGATACCACACGAATCTGGCTCGACGAGAGCAGAAGATCGAAAGCGGCACGGAAGGGAGAGGTGGATCGGGAGACGACTGCCCAGCTGGCGAGGAGGAGTGGCCAAGTAGCGTATGTATTGCTCACACAGCTACGCCTGGTCACACGCCCAGCGGCGACGTGAACCAGACGGACAGGAGCTTGCGCTGCTCAGCCCGTTATAAAACGGGCAAGATTGGTTGCTCCGGAGAGGTAAGTAGAAATGGGAAATGGCGATGAAGAGTGAAATTAGTGCAGTTTACTACGGGAAAAAGAGGGAAAGGCTCGCTAAGTACTGTAGTCGGGCATGTTCACTGGCGGTCCGATTGTATAAGTATCAGCTACCCCTTCGCGTACACGTATATGCGCGGCGGTTGGTGGAACGTTGCGTAGAAACGGTCACCGGGTTACTGTATTGCAGTATTGGGCTACAGTAACTCATGCACTGTACGACCATACAGTGGCTCCCGCTTCGCACTGCAATGCTGAATAAAACCCCTCCGATGGTGCTCCACTGTGCGGCTTTACAGTGAAGTGGCACCACGTCATGAACGGCAGTGCACCACTGTACGAGCGTACAATTGTTTTCCGTCATACCATATACAGTGAACCCCCGTTATAAGCATGGCCTTCGGGAGAAGGGGTATTTATGCATATAAGGGGGGTATGCACTCATCGATAGCACATTAGAGCATGGTTTAATTCCTCGAAAAGTGGTCTAGAATGGTGGTTTGCTTCATAGAAGCAGCTCGTTCCACCCGCAGTGAGCGATGGCAGTTGTTAAAGGCCTTTCGTCCGGCATCGCAGAGGAGGCCGTTTCGGTCAAGTATGGTACGTGCCTCAGGCAGGCACCGTAAATCCTGATCAATAGACAGGGGCTACTCCTCGTCCTGCTCATTGTCTAGAACAGCCAGTGGCTCGTCGTCTTCAACGCCGGCCAGCTCTCGCCCCACCCCAGCTCCTCCATTGTCGAATTATCAATTACGTCGTCCTCCTCCGCGGGGTTCAGAAAATTTTGCAGACCTGCACAGGTAAAAGAGACCCCGTGCTCATTTGCATCCCGCTCCATACTTTCCAACTTAGTATCCTCAGCAATACCTCTCTCCTCCTCTGCTTTTTAATCCCCTGCTTCAAACAATGATCGACACATTTTTTGATCACCCCTCCAGGACACGCCTTCCATTCCGTAGCAGCCCAACGCATCACAGAAAGAACGTCTACATTATAAATAGACTTCTTACCTGTGTTGATATTATCGAACACACGAAGTAGTAAGCGCCTTTTGTACTTCGCCTTCACCCACGCTATGATCCCAGAATCGAACGGCTGCACCTTGCTCGTTGTGTTCGGCGGAAAGAACTCTACGCGCACATTACGCAACGGCGGAAGGCTCTCCTTCTTTCCATGCGCGGAGCAATTGTCGATCAACAACAAAATTTTGCGCCCTTCTTGCCGCCCGATGTAGTTGTCCAACCATATGAGCCACGCAAAGAAGAGCGTGGTTGTCATCCACGCCTTCTTGTTGGCGTGGTAGTCAAACCAGAGGTCCTTCCCGGACTTCTTTTTGAACGCCCGCGGATTGAACGCGGAACCGATGACCATCAGGGGCATATTCTCGCTGCCTTCGGCGTTGCAGCAGGCCAGGAACGTGAGCCTCGTCTTGTCCTTCTTTTGGCCGGACACCGCACCCGGCGAGAGCGTCTAGCACGACCTCTGGCGGTACAACAAGCCGAACTCCTCCGCGTTCCACGTATTACGTGCGTTTAACTTCATCAAGATGCGCTTAATGCGGAACATGTTCAGGTCAATGGCTTCGTTTTCCGCGACTTCTGCCTCACCGTGCACGCGGCGAAAACGGATGCAGAACTGTTTTTTGAAGCGCTCGATCCATCCTTTGACGAATTTCAGCGTGATCTTCTAGGAGTCGAGCAACAGCTTTTTGGCCTCATCGAGCAGCTTCTGGGCACACAGTTTGACCAACTTTCCGTTGAGCATGACGCAAATATCCCGCTTCGCGCAGACCCATTGAAACAGAGCATCTTTGAGGCGAGGAACTGCGGCGGTGCGGTTCTTTTTCATGTGCATGTTGCGCGAAGCAGGCAGGTCCTCTAACTTTGCCGCATCGCGAAATATGCGACTTATCGTAGACTGATTCGGCTCAAGCTCGAGCTTGAGAGCTTCCTTTGCTCATATGGCAAGCTGAGCTTGGGCCAAAGTCTTCCCCTCTTTTTTCGTTTTTTGTAATGTTCGACAATGAGTTTTTTTCTTGTGGAGAGAGAGTGCTTGCCTGGCATTTTGCGGTGCCGGAGGTATCGTGGCTGTTGGGTTTGACTGGGGTCTGCGGCGTGCTGAGAGCTCGGCGAGCAGCGTGTGTGCCCGTGTTGAGCTCTATCAATGCGGAGGGAAATTCAAAATTTTGAACTGTCTCATTTTTTAATTTGAAACTATGCATACATCCGTACTTATGCATTCGAATTTTAATCAAAATTTAGGTTTTGACCCCAAATCGTCATGCATTATGCCAATATGCAAGAGCCATGCCTATTATGCTCAATTTCGTCGATTTTTCCACGGGAGAGCGATTCATTATGCATTTAACGCGATTGTGCATATACCACAGGATGATTATAACGGGGTTTCACTGTACCAGATCAAACCCAAAATTGATATGCGCGTTATTTATGTGGACCTATTGGACTCATCTTTTTATTATATAGTTCCTATATTTTTGTAATTGTAAGACCTCAACATTTATGCACATCTATGAAACTTTCTACTGTATTATATTGCTCCGTAATTTTCTAGATAATGTAAGTAAAAATATTTTAATACTATCGCCATTACAATTATTATCATTAATACTCATAATCTTAATAATATTATTAATATTATGATAAGATTAAGTGTAAGTATTTTTTTGATTGGTTTAAGATTATTTTGATTATTTGTCGGAGCAACTATGAACCCCATTTATTATCTTTTTTGTGAATCTTTTATTACCATATAAATCCTGGATCTCTTTTAATTCTACTTATTTTTAGTATTATTTTTAGTATAAGCATTATTGATTATTTTATTTGTAACATTTCTGTTATTATCGTTATCATTACTATTATTGTTACAATAACGATGAGTTTAGTAGTGAAGTTATTTTTTGTTTTTAGTAGTAGTAGTAGTAGTAGTAGTAGTAGCACAGTATTAGTTGTAGTAGTGGTAGTAGTGGTAGTAGTGGTAGTAGTGGTAATAGTGGCAGTAATGGTCTTTTCATTATGTTCTATTAATATTAGAACAATACTATTTCTGCATAATTGATGTGTTTTTTTATTTATTTTGATGTTGTATTTCTGTACGTTGATCGCATTTTTGTAGACAACCGGCGACCAAAGTTGCTTGGAACCCTTGACAATCGTCTCCCGATAACTCTGCTCACTCTTTCTCTTTCAGCTCGAAACACCACGTCGCATTTTTCGTTGAGCAGAATTCGGGTTTACCGAGAAGCACGGTACCCAAACTTTAATGGTATGCACTAGGCCAGGTTGTTCTCTGCATGGCAGTGCACGCCCAAAAAAGACGAGTCTATCGAAAACCGGCGTAACTACACTGGGAATATATCATTGCAAACGGAATGATAGGGCCTGGCATTTCACCTCAAGCCATCCGCAGCGCATCTTGTCCTGTCTCAGTCCGCCGTCACCTACATCAGCTGTTCGCACCTCGCACAACTTTAGCCGCTGCAACCATGTTCTGCAGCGACGGTATCACCTCCTTCCACTTACGCGTCTTCAGGCCACAATCAGGGTTCACCCACAGACGATCCGCCGACAACCCGCACTGCGTGAACAATTTCACACGCTCCTCCATCGTCTTCATCTCGGGCACCACGGGAGAGTGGATGTCATACACGCCGGGGCCAATGTCGCGCGAGTAACCGTACTTGGCCAGCGCACGTAGCATTTCATCGCCCGAACGGGAATCTTCGATCGTTAAAACGTCGGCGTCCATGGCGTCAATAGCCTCAAGAATATCCTCGAAATCGGAATAGCAGAGATGCGTTACGATTTGCGTCCCAGCTTGCACCCCGGCAGTGCTTAAACGGAATGCACGCACAGCCCAGCGCAAGTAGTCAGCCCAGTTCTCGCGCTTAAGCGGCAGACCTTCGCGGAGCGCAGGATCGTCAACCTGAATGATCTTGCACCCCGCTCTCTCCAGATCCAACACCTCCTCGCGCAGTGCGAGTCCAATCTGGTAGGCCTGCTGTTCACGCGATATGTCCTTGCGTGGGAATGACCAGTTCAGAATCGTCGTGGCCGCGGTCAACATACCCTTCACCGGCTTCTTCGTCATGGCCTGTGCGCTTGCAAACTCACGAACAGTCATCGCCTCAGCGCGCGACACATCATCGTACACGATCGGTGGGCGCACATAGCGGTTTCCGTAGCTCTGTACCCATCCCATGGTTGTGAAGGTGAACCCATTCAGCTTCACTCCGAAGTACTCTACCATGTCAGTGCGCTCTGGCTCACCATGCACAAAGACATCCAGATCGAGCGCCTCCTGCATCCCGATCACGTACGCGAGCTCCTTATCAATTTTGACATTGTACTCGGCATCGCCCATCTTCCCCTTGCGGTGCATTGTGTGAAGACGACGGATCTCCGGCGTTTGCGGAAACGAACCGATCGTAGTGGTTCCGAATCCACCCTCCACTGTGAACTGTTGCGGGCGGCGTTCCTCAAACGCGGGTGAGCGCACAAACAATTCCTCTGCAGGTCCTTTCATCGCTCCCGAACCAGCAGCCGCGGTCGCTGGGTTATCTGATCCAGTGGCCGCGCCGGACGCGAGATCAGCCACGTTCTTGAGTTTCTGCACAGCGAAGCTGAGTTTGCTACGGACCTGCGGCGGTAGGTCACTCTCAGCGTCTGCATCGATCGGCACATACTGCAAGGAGCAGCTCGGCTGCACACAAACGGCCACGTCCTTCCCCACAATCTCTCGAATGGCAGCAAGCGTTGCACAACCCGTACCCATGTCATCCCACACAGAGCGACCATCCACAACACCGGCTCCGAGGCGCAGGTTGCGTGGGAAGCCGCACGACTTAAGCGTGGCGAGGTTGTTCCCGCGAGAAAAATCAAGTGAGATCGCACACAGTCCGGGTAGTATCGATGCCCAAGAGAACACCTCCGGGTGCACATCGTCGAAGAATGTCACCAGGTTCATCGGAATCTTGCACGCTGCTAGAGCTGGGAAGGCAGTCTCGTACAGTGGGCGAAGGCTAGCTGCTTCCGACATGACAAGGGCTGGCTCATGAATCTGAACCTCCGCAATTTTTCGGGCATGCAAGGCTCCGAACAGCTGCACGTAGAGCGGGATAATCTTGCAGAGCATGTCTTGCTCAGAGATACCGGAGAGACGGGCAATGTGGATATAGGTGACTGGACCGAGAATATTGGGGACCGTGCGCTGCGACCCGACAATGGAGTGGGCAAGGTCGATCTGATGCAAGAAATCGTTGAAATTCGGGGTCGGGGTGGTGTTCGCATCAAGCTCAGGGACGAGGTAGTGGTAATTGGTGCCAAAGTACTTGGACATGTCCAAGGCAGGGGCGCCGTCTACTCCGCGGGCCATAGCGAAATAGGTGGGCAGGCCAGGCTCGAGGTTGGCAAAACGCGGCGGGATGCAACCGAGGCGGTGAGACCAGTCCAGGACGTGGTCGTAGAGAGTGTGGTCACCGACGGCAATGGACTGGATGCCGGCGTTGCCCTGGGTAGTGACTGCATCATTGAGAACAGAGTCGGAGATAGCTTGCAGGGTGGCCTCCTCGATGACACCAGCCCAGTAGTTCTCGAGGCCCTTTTTCATCTCGCGGGCACGGCCAATGCGGGGATAACCGAGGGTGGCTGTGGCCATTGTGTCGATGTACTTCGTAAGGAGAAAGAGAGATAAAGAGAGGTAAAGAGAGGTGGGTGGATGGTTGGTTTGGTCAACAGCAGCAACGATGGTTCGTCTGTCAAGTGGCGTTTTGAAAGTTGATGGTTATGATATGGGGCAGACTTGGTGAATGTAAGAGTATTTATACTACATTGTTTCACTCATTTCCTTCTGTGGCAATCGGACAACTTAAGGAAGATGAGGCGGAGACTGTGCGAACGTACTAACAGTAAATGAGGGTGTGCAAATGTGTCGCAAGAAGCCGTTGACATGAATGCGCCGCCAACTATCCATACAGGAACCATTTGCA
The DNA here is from genome assembly GCA_032274145.1 of Herpochondria borealis. Lineage (NCBI taxonomy): Eukaryota > Rhodophyta > Florideophyceae > Ceramiales > Ceramiaceae > Herpochondria > Herpochondria borealis. The sequence continues at coordinate 559 of JAVCKV010048121.1, read as the reverse complement.
GATTATCCTGTACAGTAGAACCGAGTTGAAGTAATGGATAATTACACACACGAAGAACACCCCTTGTCGAATAGATAAAAATATAAACATACAAAGTACGCATCTGCGTGTAAAAAGATGTACAACAATGAAATGCTATGTGCATATTTTGCACGCAGATGCGCACTGTACAACCAATGTGAAATGTGTCGCGGGTCTTGCGTTAGATGGTTTTCAATGCAGTGGGCTTCTCAATTAAATTAATTTAAATAAAATAAACTATTCTACTTATACACTTGTGAAGCAGTTCCTTTCAATTGGTCACCTCACCATTTAGGAGGTACTTAGAGGTACAGTACATCTTCAAACTGGCCGACCACAGCTTTCAAACGAACCCCTCATAAGCAAATTAAAGATAGTTCAAAACTTGCGAGCTGTGGTCGGTCAAAGGCTGCAGTTGTGGGCGGCGCGTCAAACGGAATGTGCAGTAGACGCTGAGCTATTGAATGCAGGATGACTCCTCTGGAGGAAAAGGGTCCGAATAATAATTAAAATTATTTTTCATAATATCTGTCCAGAG
>JAVCKV010048011.1:0-23166 GCA_032274145.1 Herpochondria borealis | reverse complement strand
ATCGTCTTCTAAATTTACATCGTCTTCTAAAATTCCGTACGAGATTCCCTCCACTCTCTCTTCTTTTATCCGTACCATAATTTGCTGAAATTCCAAATTCCACGATCTCATTGTTCAATTGGGTCCCGTTTGCAGAGTTTTTCGGATGGTCCTGACTGTACGGTACCCGTACTTGTAGACATGTCCATGTAGCTTTTAGCTTAGCTTAGCTCTCTAGACTACCTTGTGGGTAAAACGACCTACTTGTCGATCGGATACTTTTCGATCAGATGTTTGAGCAACCAAGTGTAGTTTAATTCTGCGAACTAGTATGGCGAGTGAGACGAGTGGACGCCCCCTTTTCTTCTTGCCGCATCCGCGTCGCAGGACATTGCATGCCTTCTGAACTTCTTGCTCACTCGTGGGAAACCGAACAAGGCTAGCAACGGCCAGGAGCATCGTCCCAGGAGCATCGTCCTCGATTGTCATCCGTGCTAACCACAGATAAGAATTCTCTCCACCATCGCGTGGAGTACTACGGTACATTTCGGCTGCACCGCAGGACCTTAGGCTAAAATTCCAAGTGATCGTCAACAGTTCACCATGCTAACATGATCTTTACTGTCTCGACGGTGTGCCCATAATCCACTTGAAGGTACATACATCGCCTTGCTGGTTCACAATTTCGGCTCCAAGCTTCTTATAGAACGCCAAGCCACGTTTATTCCGTGCGCTTGCGGTCCAACCAATATGAGTACAGCCCTCCGAAACGGCTATCCATCCCAAATGATTCATGATTTTTTGACCCGTACCTTGACTGCGGAATTCGCTAGAGACAAACAGATCTTCGAGCCACAGGCTGGGCTGACCTGCAAAGGATGAGAAGCGAAAGTAGAAAATAGCCATGCCAACAATAGGAGCTTGTTGCTGCGCCGCCAGCAAGACACGGGCACGAGGCGGCATACTCTTCTCAAACGGTCTATTCTTCTCGAATAGATTGGCTTGTAGCTTCTCCGCTGTAACTGTAAAACATGTGGTTGTGTCCGCCATGGTGGCATCAAAGTCAGCCTTTTTCCGAAGCAGCGATAGGAGGGTGGGGATATCCTCCGCAGTCGCATCACGCAGAACAACCGCGGTTTCATCAAACATGTGAATCATGCTCAGAGATGAATCGCCTTCAGTGCCAGGTACAGATTCGAAACAGAGTTTCAAGGCAGCAACATTGGTTTTCAGCACACTCAAGCTGATTCCAACGATACCTTTTGCAGCAACATCTAGCAGCAGACGATCGATCAGGGTCAAACCGATGCCTTCACCTTGATTCTCTGGCAGCACCCCGATAGCAAGTTCAGGAACGTCTTCTTGTACAAAGCCATATCCATAGCTTTGAGGATTGTTCCAGAGTCGTACCCATGCGGCCCCCACTGGTTTCTCGTTCTGCTCTGCCAGCACGCCGATGACACCTGCTTGATCACCTTCTTCATCAATACCAGTCACATATCTCGAGAGGTCGGGGTTCGACTTAACTTCCTCGATAGAATCTACATGTGCAGCAATCCTGACAAAATCCCACAGAGTACTAGCATCGTCGGGAGTCAGAGGTCGAAGATTGACTGGCATCGAAGTATCCGATGACAACGAGATTGGAGTTCTTTGGTTGGGTGCGGAGAACGCTTCACTCTCCAATGGGCTCAACGACACCGTGAAGAGCACGATATAACCAAGATGTTTCATGCAGGAGTGTCGGGAGAGGTTGATGCCAAAGTGTATCAATCAGAAGCAAATAGAGAAGGGAGGGGTCCTTCAACGCGCGCGGCGTCTTCGAAAGATCTTCAACGATGTGGGATTGAAAATACCGTTGCTCTATGGGTACAGTACAGTATACCGTACACGCAGTGTCGTCGTTTTCAGTTTGTGACCACTCCTTCCACTCTCTATTGTATCCATTTTCTGTTTGCTCGACGATGATGGTGTTTTCTGCTTACGACATCTGCCCTCCATTTGATCTCTTCCGTTGTTGATGACAATGAAATACCGTGGGAAGCGACCCCAGTATTTGTTTCTCTTTTTCGTGATCCTAACGCTCGGTTGGCTGCTTGTGCAATTGCAAGTTGCCAAAGTGCAGAAACGCGTCAATGAATCGTCCTTTCTGCCAAAGGCCACATATATAAAGGGAGCTACAAAAAAGTCCCCAGATTCTCTCGAGAGGGAAGAAGTGATCATATGGTCTCCACCGCTTTCGTTAGACCCAACAGAGTCTAGTGCCATCCAAGAGCCTCTGTCATTGTTGTCTTTGCGACAGAATGTAGCAGATAGCAGCAAGTCGCTCCCCAAGGTGGCGTATGTCATTTCTGTAACAAAGTGTGAACCGATCATTATTGACGCGGCGTCGGTCCTGGCTGAATCAATACGCGTCACTCATGACAAGGACCATCATTCGTACACATTGATAGCCATCCTTCATCACACGAGGGGTCGTGGGTGTGGAAAGGGACTCGATTATCTAGGCTATCAAGTGACATACAAGGATTTGCCCTTTCGTTTACAAGAACTTCAATCGAGAAGGGATATTGTTCAAGGTCTTGGATGCTGCGGAATAGACGAGTACCTCAAGCTGTACGCATACACTTTTACCGAATATGACGTTGTAATTCATTTAGATGTAGATGTGGTGGTCTTACAGCCATTGAATCCACTAATTGATGCGGTGATGCACGAAGGAGGAGCGACAAAGCTGCGAACCATTCCGAAGTCGTATCGGATACCGCGCAAGGTGGATTTGCTGTATACGCGAGAGTACAATACTCACAATAAGAGGGATCCCACGAACCGCTTAAAAAATGGCGTGCAAGGGGCCTTCTTTGTCTTGCAACCTAATATGACGAGGTACGAAGACCTTCTACATGTTTTGAAGACGACACCATTCGATATGCTTGAAAAAGGCTGGAACCGATCTGGTTTCGGAGGATACTGGGGTTCTGCACAAATCCAAGGACTCTTCAGTTACTATTACTACTTGCACCCCGAAACTATCGTTGAGCTGGATCATTGCCGATACAACACACTGGGTACGGACTTGCGATACCTTGAGGACTCGAATCAAACCTGCCGGACTGGTGAAATGGAATGTGAAGACTGTAGCACCACGCCATTGGAGGAGGTATACCTTGGTCATTTGAGCTCCTGTCTCAAACCGTGGTGGTGTCAGCACGCGATTTGGCGCAAGACTCCAGTATGCCGTGCGTTAACGCAGCAATGGTTTGAATTTCGCCGTTCGGTGCAAGACAAATATCAACTGCCTCAGCCTCCGTACAACTTGACGGCTCGAACGGAAGTTGAGAAGAGATTCATAAAGAAGACCTTTGGGTTCTGTCAAGGTGAAAACAAGGAAAAGTATGTACTGCTCCAGCTGCCACCAAACGTGTCTGTGCCGACTTTGAATTGACTAGGATATATGCGGACAACCCAGTTGTATGAGCGGATGCTGAGTTCGGGGGCCTCATCCTGCATCCATCACGAGAATCTGAAAGAAGGGGAGTCTCCAATGTAAAGTGCTGGGTGGTTGCACAAGTGCGGGAGGTGGCGCCGGCATGTTTTTGGAGCTTCATAGACTCCTACCACATGCTCTAAGAGATGTGACGATATTTCTTTCCTGTCCCCGTTACGAATATAGCACTGCTATTTTAGCCTACGCATATAGTCGAGTAGAGAGGCTTGAAAGAATTTCTAATCTAGTTCATTCTTTCATCTTCCTGTACTCACTCTCCCCACATATCTCGCAGTTACCGTCGCTGTCATGAGCTCGTAAACACATCTCAGCGCTCAGTATACATTCATCGAGATCCATTACGTCGCTTTGAAATTCGGTGTCATTGGAAGACATGTCCATTGCGAATATCTCATTCAAAAACCGATTCTCTGGCTTATCTGACAAATAGGAAATGGTGCCCTTGTTGTTGGGTGTCTCCGGATCCACGTTCTGGGCCGATGCTTGTTGGGATGTGGGGAGCTGCTCACTGATCAACTCTGCATCAGACATTTCCTTGTCCGAGGGAGGGATGCTGCTACTACCTAATGTTTGATGATTGTTGTATGACGGGTTGCTTTTCGATAAACGAAGGTTGTTGTCTGGTGGTGCGGTGCTGAGTCCTTTGACCATCCTTTGCTTCTTGCACGCTTATGATGACGCTTGTTTTCTTGTTTTCCTTTTTGTGTCATGAGTAGATGAATTGAGCTTTCGACTCGTGGATGTTCGGGCTTCATTATTCTGGTTATGATATACATCTGATTTCAATGATTGGACGCCAACAAGCGCGACGATGTTTGAATGTCAACTTGAAACAAGCTGATGACCAAGTGATTTTCGATTGCGTGAGCAGATGTGATGCAGGAATACCTCATGCAGCATTGGACTTCTTCAGTCGTGTATTGTACATGTACTGTGTAGAAAGACAGTAGTACTGTACAGGTACTGACATATTCAAAGTTGTGCGCGCATAAAATCATGTACCGTACGAAAGGCTAGCGTCAGGCAACGCCAGTAGTCAAAACACCAAACAAGCGCAGGATGATGCTCTTCTCATTCCATCCTGCCTATCACCATGCCCTTCTCTGAAGTCTTCAATGCCCTTCTGATCACATACGTTGCAACGGAGTACAGTCTAGCTTCTTCAAAGAAAGGAGGGTTCTCTGTCAAAGGGTTTCTCACATCGAGACCGAATCAAGCCTTCTTGGCTTTTGTCGTCGTGATAAATGTGCTTGACAGAGCCATTGGAGCTACAGCATTCGCCAAGACTATTTTTGAACAGCTTCTTCATGCTCCAAAGATACTACTGGCAGCGGTACTTTATATGCTGGTCCTCTATGTCGACTGTCTTCGTCATTCACCAAACATGACTGTGGCGCGATTTCTTGGCAAAGTCGGAATCCACTTTCTCAAAATCTTGCCTCTCTATCCATTTCTTGCGGTGCTTATTTCCTGCGGCTTTATGTTTGTCATCACTGCATTTGAGCACCTTCATCTCCCTCTTGACTGGCTCAACTGGCCGATCTATTACGGCACACTGTACGGGCCATTCAGTCTTGTTTATTTCAAGGTCAAGGAACAAATTGTCGAAGAGGAGAGCTACTTCATACCCCAAACCACCCCCTTGCCACGTGATTTCTTTCAAAAGTTGGAAAGTTCAGATTCTATTCGGGACTTGCGAGTGGCTCATTATACCAAAACGGGGTGAACTTTGAAAGGCTCCATCAGTTTGTCTTCCCATGATAAATTGTGAGCTCAAGCCACGATCGTTCGAAGCCATTACGCCAAGTAGTATGAATGCTGTGAGACTAGAAGGTTGCAATTGATAGGACCAGCTCGGAGCGTCTTTGAGCATTGTCACGAGAGTTTAGCGAGATTCCGATTGGAGGCCCCGAGTTACAACTATCGCTCTCAGTCAAAGCTGCACTCTATCTTTAAATCGTGTCCCTACGCGTTCAATTTGCTAGCTCGATCAATTCATCAAACGCCTTAACTGAAGCCTTCCACTCATTCTTTGGGTCTTCATAGTAGCTTCGAATCAGCTCCTTGGTTGCCCCATTTTCTCCTTCACTCTTGATGGGATTGAAGTTGTTGTTGTACACCGCCATATCTAGGTATCGAATATGCGAAATGACGTCTTCTTTGCCTTCTAAAGCTGCCAATTCGTCGCCGCCGGCATCTCCTAGTGCTTCCGCATACTTGGGCAAAAGAGGACGAGCAGTCTTAGCCCAACAATCCGACAGCGGAGGCTTGATGAGAAGGGCTCGAACGGAGTCCCACTGTTCCTTTTCAATCAATGCAGGAACAGCATCCAGCTGAGCACGTGCTTCCTTGATTTGGGCAGCTAGATCTGAAACCTCAGATGCCGATGCGGCGCAAGGCGAGATAAGAAAAAAAGATGACACCGCTGTGGCCAACACGTTTCTTCGCGACGTCGCAAAGAGCGGGGTGCACGCTCTTTTCTCGGTGCTGCATCCCCCCACGTGGAAAGATGATACATCGGATAGTACCAATGAAAGCAGCAGGATCTGTCTTAGCACTGTCATCATTGTCATCGTTGCCAGTTGAGATCAGTCAATTGACATCTCTAGTCTATTTATCTTCTGTAGTGGCATTTCACATACAATGTATGCATTGACACCAACACGTACTTGAAGTTTGGATACCGTGCTACCGTGCGTGCCCGTACAATGTAGCGGTATCTTTCACCAATGACATAAATTAGCTTTTATCTGTGATGAAGGCTTTCAACAGATGGTGAACCTTTTATGAGCTGCCGCCTTAGAACAAGGCTGCGCTCTGTGTCGGTTCCTTCAACCCACCCGGCATATTGAATGTATCATATCCTTGCTTCAACTTCGTCTACAGAAGGAATTCAGAATTTACATACAAATACAGTAAAGCTACAGCACTGTGCACTGAATTTTTAACCTGTGGCCTTTCCCCAATTTGAGTCGTGGAACTCTCCTTGATTGACGCCGCGTCAAAGATTCAATAAAATGTCAGCCATTTCACACTCAACACAAAATTCAATTCGCTTCCGTGAACAGATTGACAAACATCGTCGTCTAGCAGTGCTCCTGGCTTTGTTCCTTGAGAGGAAAGTAACCTTGTCGGCAGTGCGTGACGTGCCAAGAAAACGGAATGAACGGATTCCGAATCACGGCAGATTTGCTAGAACTCGTGGCTTTGGGGGTTGTTGCGTTCCAGGTTTCAGTGAAAAAAGATGCTCAAAGTGAGTAGAAGATTTCTCCAAGACTCCTCCGTACTTGAATGTTCCTTTTCGACTCTCACGCTCTGTGCTGTTCACCACAGGCCTCTCTCTAAAAACACAGGAGCTTCTCCTTCTGGTGTCGTTGTCGCGATGTTTAGCAGAACTGCTCAACCACTCTGCTGACTCAAATCTCGAGTTGTTGTATTACCTCACAGTCAAGACTGCCACAGTTTGTATGTCAGTATTTGTGTGCTATACGATTCGATGTGTCGACCCCACAAAATCGACCTACCGTCCCGACTTGGACATCGCACAAAAGTGGTTGTTTCTATTTATTGTTTTGCCTTGCTTAGTGGCAACAGTTTTGCTGGCCAATTTTGAGCAAGTTGTGTACGAGTACGATGACGATCAGCATATACAGTTTGGGCGGCAGCGAGATTTCCCGAGCTTCGAGCTTCGGTTCCTTTTCGGAGTATTTCTATGGTGCTTCTCAGCCTTCTTGGGCAGTGCCTGCCTTCTGCCACAGATCACTATGTTTGGATACCACCGCCACGTCGACATCAAGATTGGAGGATTCTTTGTTCTTCTGATGGGATCTCAGCAAATATTCTTTCTCTTCAGCGATTTCGAACCTTCCGGCCCTTCCCATACGTACTTACTTCAATACAACGACGGCGTTCCTGTTTACAGTATTTGTCTGCTTCTCTTCACCACAATTGTTGGCCTTTTTCTCCAGAAAACAGGTGAAGAGCGGGAATCTTCTACCTGGAGTGGCACTCTGGGGTGCTGCCGTGAGACACCATGGCGGACCATAGCGGCTGTGATAGTGCTCATTCCATTCTACGGAGTTTGCACGGCAGGCCTACCTGGATGGCTGCTAGATGAAGACCCATATGAGGCTCCAGCAACTTCAATGTTCTTAGCAAGCATTGCCATACTCTGTGCCTGCAACCCAGTCATTGCTATCTGCTTCTGTTTCTTTCACTTCCACAAATGTTGTCCCAAGTCTCGGAAGTCAGGGACCTTCATTGCTGACTTGGAGATGCAGGTAGACACTGATGACACGTCGCCAAACGACTCGTTGGAACCCGGGGGTGGACGACATTGCGCTGTTCCGTCGATCTCGACAAAGATAGCTGAAGAGCAGAGGGAACTCGATGAAGAAATCTTTGAAGAAGAAGACGAACCCATGTTTTCCCTGACACCAAACGTTCGCTGGATTTGGATCACCTTCTTTGTATGGGCAAGCGTTGTGGCGTTTTGCATTATCGCCCTTTGGTCGGAGGACTTACTCATTGGTTTCTTTCTCGCTATTATTCCAATGGCTGGATGTTGTCTCTATTGTTGCGTTCCTAGGATTAACGAACCAGAAGACCTTACCCTCTACGAAGAAGTGCCGGAGCATGAGATGAGCGCCATGGCTCCGCCAGAGCCAGAAGTGCTTGACCCAGAGAAAGAACAATCCACGGCACTCAAGCCTGTGAGAAAACCCAATGACAAGAAGGCAGGTGCTTCGACAGCCGATGCAAAGGACTCGTTGAAGAACCCTTTACTAACTGTTAGCGAACAAGAGGCAGCAGTCAGTGAAGCTGCCAATGGGCAGGGTGCATACAAAGCGCCTGCTGCGGATTCCAGCTAGCCAAGTCGATGAATGAACTGGAGCCAAAAAAGTGCACGTACATAGTAATTCATTTCGTATCCTCTCGCTGACAACCCCAATGATTATATTAGCACACCACTCGGCTCAAGCTACTGGCACTCTTTTGAACGTCGAGACACAGTTGATGCTCGCTGGCCTTGCCGTCCATATTATAGTTTGCTACCTGTGTGGAACGAATTCAGCAGGTGAGCGACGAAGCACTGCACTTGGATTGCCCACAAATTGGCGTCCGAGTCCATGTGAAACAACGTGAACCGATCATCATCCAAATCCGAGCTGACGAAAGCAGCAGTGAAACTGGCATCAACACAGAGACGAAACCAACGGATTCACTGTTGACGAGAATTGCGGAAGTGGGTCCAGTAGTATAGTCGTACAGAAGAGCTTTGGAGTGACACCAAACGTGGATCAGCTTCTTCGCAAGGCAGGCGTTTTGTATTATCGCCATTGTGGGAGGACTTACTCATCGGTTTCTTCCTCGCTATTATTCCAATGGTTGGATGCCATCTCTATTGTTGCGTTCCTAGGATTAACGAAGCAGAAAACCTTACCCAATACGAAGACGTGCGGACCAAGAGAAAGCACAATTCACGGCACACAAGCCTGTGAGAAGTTCACTGACAAGGTTCGACAGCTGATGCAGAGGAATCCCTTTACTGACGTCCAGGGAACAAAAGGCAGCAGTCAGTGAAGCTACCAACGGGTAGGTGCCTAGAACAGATTCATCAATGTAGGGCTGTGCCAGGCTGGCTAAGTCAGGTTCAACAAACACGACTCAAATCTTGTTTGTTCGTCAGGAACACACCACGACCCAGATCTTTCTTGTCATCAACACACAGGACCCTTTGTTCGCGTAGCTGCACATCCTATTTCCTCAGAGAGTCGAGTCTGGCCTACGATGAAACTGTCGATGTGGTCCGGGGTGTTGCTCTCAGCAGCATCTGCTGTTGTCGCTCCAGTCTGTGCGGACGGTGCAGGATGTGGACCCTTTCAATACTACAAGGCAAACTACGACGAAGATGTATCTGCATCTCTCAAAGCAGCCTTTGCGAATATTGATGAGTGGGTAGAAGCCTTAGCATTAAACTTGCAGGCCCCCTCTGTCTCGTTTGGAATCGTGTATGACCAGGAACTGGTCCATTACACTTCGACTGGCTACACCAATTTACAAACCAAACAAAAGCCCACTGCAGATTCCATCTACCGGATCGGCTCTATCTCCAAAGTGTGGACAGTCCTGGTGGCCTACAAGCTTCGCGAACACGGCCTGATTTCGTTTGATGATCCTATTGCCAAGTTTAATCCGCAGTTTACCGTCAAAAATCCATGGGGCATTTCTCAAGAGGAGAAAACAGGAAAGACCTTGACTATCCAGCAGCTCGCCTCACAGGTGAGTGGGTTGCCTCGAGAGGCCCCTTGCGAACTTGGCATTGATTGCACAGGACACACTACACGCGATATCTTGCAGCGTCTCGCAAGCGAGACACTAGTTCATCCTACCGACGTTCAGCCATCCTACTCCAACCTGGCCTTCGCAATTTTGGGAAATGTGCTTTCAGAATATATTGGCGATACCTCTTTCAACCATACCCTTTTCGATACGATCATCTCTCCCCTGGGATTGAACAACACAGGCCTGTATCTCACTCCGGAACAAAAGTCCTACGCCACAACCGGTTACGCTGTGGATGGACAAGAGGTCGAGTACATTGACCTTGGGTGGCTCAGTCCAGCGGGACAGCTTTTCTCCTCTGTTCATGACTTAGCTTCCTTGATGATGCAGTATTTCGCTGCCTTTCCATCTCTCTATGAACGCGAGATTGATTCCGAATACAAATTCATGCTTCGGCCACAAACTTTGCGAGAAATGCTCCGCCCCGTCTTTCTGAATCCGGATGAGACAACTGGCTTTGGAGCTCCGTGGGAGATCTTTTGGCGAAAGGGGCATATGGTTCGATCCAAGGGTGGTGCCATTGATGGGTTTCGTTCTGAAATTGCCATGATTCCTGAAATGAAACTTGGTTTGGTGATTTTGGTCAATACCATAGGTGTGAACGTCGATGTGATGGCCTCTTCGGCCTTTGATATTTTGGTCCCGGCATTTGAAGCATGGACGAATGAACAACGAGTTGAGAAAGTCCGTGCGCCACAGGATGCCAACTTCAAGGATGTTGTAGGCATCTACGGCGTCGAGGGCCAAGCTTTGGTTAAAATCTACCTGGATGATATCTCTGGGCTTCCCATGATCACTGCTCCCCTTTTAATCTTACATGGGGTACTGACACCCGCCAACGCAACATTTTCCTTGGCCGAGCAAGACGATGCCTCTCTATCCTTTGTTTACAACGATATGTATTCTAACCCTGAATATTGCTTCACTGCCACACTCGGCGCATTTGATGGCCTGCTTTTCGTGTTTGTTGATAAGCGTAATGGTCAATTCCAAGCCTTTCGTGCCGACGGGATGTTCTACGGGACAGAATTGACAAGAATGGAAGAACGTGTCGACTTGCCGCTTGAGTATTCCTCCACCAAGGAGTCGTTTCATTGGTTGCGGGGAGTGATGGAACCTCCACACATGGGGCATCGCAATCCCTTTCATCGGGACATCTTGACCCAGCTAGTTAGAGAATAGTGCTGGTGCAGCCTAAGTCATGGAAGGAAGAAACACTGAACCTTTTCTTGCTTTTAGTTTTCTTTGGTCGTAAAGTTGATCACTCCTGTGCTTTCTAATCGGATTTCTCGTACGTGTAGCTGATCAGCCACTTGAAAGAAACTTGGTTCAAAACTACACTAGCTATCTCTCTAGAGTAGAGGTACACGTGTAGTAATGAACGTCAAAACATGCCAGGTGGTTCGCCCAAAACTCTATTTGCGGCGTTTTTGACTCGCTCCAGAGGGCATGCGGTATCTTGATACCTGATGACAAGCAAGATCGCAGATATTGGTCAGTTATGGTCAGTTAGTGCCTCATAAGGCTCTTCGCGTCGTTTCCAAGCACTATCAATCCCAGCAGGAACTTTCACCACCCAAGCGTGGTACCGATACCTTACGACACACCAAAAGCCTATATTACACGAATCTTATATTCTGTTCTGTTCACGAACCATACGTAGGAGGTGGTTCCATGGTGAGCCAAAGGACGGTGACCCTCGCGTTCTGCGAGGAGGCCATTCAGAGGCACCAAATAGACATTTCGTTTATCTTTTATGAGCGTGCCCGCAACAACGACAAGTCTGCATCCATATTTCCTTATCATACTGTATCCCACGCATACTGTACCACACGCCAGCAGGTAGAACAGTCCTGACCATGACCGCTATCAAAGTACACATGGCCAGACAACAGAGTCGTGAAGAACCAGAGATTGATGTTGATGAAATACCAGTACAAGTAGAAACGACAACACCAGTGAAGTCAGACTCGCAAAAGTCAGGTTATACCCCGCGGTAAACCCAATAATAGTTTACAGACAGTACACTTTCTTGCACGCCGAGGTCACCGACTGTCGCGCTTGAAAAAGAAAGTTCATCAAAATTGAACTCCTTGGACGTGAGAAATTTCCTTTTTGGGTACTGATCTGTCTTGACATTGCCTCTTCAAGAGACCGAGTCCTCAAAACAGCATTATCGTTTTGGAATACGTTTTAACATAGCCTACTGGCTACCTTCCCACCTCTAGGCTTTTGGACGGCCCCACGCACCTTGTGCTTTTGGTTTAGCGACAGCTTTGTGGTTCGTAGGTGCTGGAAACGCATTGGGGTCCAGAGTAGGCCAGAACTGTTGTTGGTCTTCCACCTGTGCGACTTTACGAATTGCACGTCCTGGTGTGACAGGCGAGTTAAATGCCAACGGCTTGCTTCGCCAATCCCCCGAAGGCGACGGTGGTGGTTGAAGCGAGGCGCTACTCCAGGTGGAACGCGCCGAAGAGGGAGAGGGAGGGGGTAACCCAGCAGGCAACTTGGAACTCGATCCTCCTTTTGGAAGCTGGGGACGTTGAGGGCGGGGAGCTTGGTGAGTGGCTGGCTGCTGTCGTGATGCCGATGCTTGGTTTTGAGCTCGTGCGGCCCAAGATCCAGGAGCAGGTCGATATGTTGGTGGAGGTGCCACCGGCGAATGGCCGATTTGGGGCTGTGAAGGCTGGGATCTGGGTTGCGGTGATGCTGATTGCGTGGTGTTTGGGTTTGGGCGAGCATTCTGCATCTGAAAAGCTCTCTGTCGGTTGTCCTGAAGTGTCCGTGCAGCGCTCTGTTTCAACTGATTCTTTTGCTGCTTTTTCTTGCCCGAGGATGCGGACGCCCAGACTTGCTTTTGTGCTGGAGGTGTTGATGGAACACTTGTCTGAGAGGTAGGGCCTGTGGGTTGCGGTGCCTGAATTGGCACTGCAGGCGCAGTCTGGGCTGGCACTTTGGGTTTCGACTCTACTAAGTGTACCTTCTCATCGTTGTCTCCGTTGATGGAAGGTGTCGGGGTCTTATCACCAGCTTCAGATGGCGCTGGTGTAACGTGTGCCGAATGTATAGGTGTAAGGTCACCAACCTTGTTCTTTTTCTTTCGCTTCCGAGGTGGTCGCTTCTTTTTCTCTGGTTCCTTGGACAACTCCTCTTCCTCTCCCATCTTGCTAGATGCCGTTTCCGACTGGGATTCCCCGTCTTCGTCCAAGTGATTCCAGTAGGTGTCCAACTCACTGTTTCGACGCTCTGGCAGGACAAAATCATCATGAACAAACGAAAAGCCGCGGAATGCATCGGATTTAATCCGTCGAGGAACAAAGGCTTCCATGCTCATTTCTGTCACTGATCTAGGCAAAGGCATTTTCTTAAACTCGTCATAAAAGTGTCGCAGGTCTTCGTCATTGTCGACAGGTTGGCTGTCTGGAGGTTCAACCTCCTTATTCTCCAGTTTCTCCCAATCTAGGTGCTTGAAGTAATCAGCGGATTTTAATCCAGCCACCCCTCCAACCTCAAACATGGTTGATCTCGCAGCTCCCCATCGTTTGGTTGTATCGCGATTCAAAAGCCCTTTTAAGAGTTTGCAGGCTGCTGCTGTTGATCCATCTGGCATTTTCACCTTCTCCGTCATGATTTTGCTAAACAACACTTTGGCTCCCTTGCGTGACTCAAAAGGTGGTCGTCCCGACAACATTTCGAACGCAACACAGCCCAACGACCAGTAGTCCGAAGCTCGACCATAGCCCTTCCTGGATAACATTTCAGGGCTCATGTACTCCTGTGTTCCACACACGGTCAGCGCACGTGACTCGTCTTCTTCCGTTTGGAAATTCCCAAAGCCAGTCTCGCCAGATAAATCACGGGCGAGGCCAAAGTCGGTGACACAGACATGACCATCGGAGGACAGAAGAATGTTTTCGGGCTTCAAGTCACGATGCAGCACACCACGAGCATGTAAGTGGTCGAGAGCCAGAATGATTTCGCCGAGGTAAAACGCTGCAGTCTTTTCGAGAAAGATTCCCTCACGACCAAGCCGTAGGAACAGCTCTCCTCCGGCCAGAAAGTCCATAATGATGAAGAGCTTCTCCTTAGTTTGAAAGGAACAGTGCATATTGACAATGAAAGGGTGTCGAATTTTGGTAAGAATGTCACGCTCCGCTACCACGTTCTCAATGTATCCCTGCTTTCTCCTCAAGAGCCTCTTGCTAATAATTTTCATGGCAAGAATCTTCTTGGTCTCTTTCGTTCGCACTTGCAGTACCTTGCCAAAGGCTCCCATACCAATAACTTTTAAAAGCTCAAAGTCCTTGGGCGAGACGTACCGTATTGGTCTCTCATCATCATTGGCTGTTTCCTCTTGAATCAATGCAGGTTCAGACGAATTAGCTCCCTTCTCAATGCTGCGTAAACTGGCTTCCAAACTGTGCGTGTCCAAGCTACGAGCGCTAGCATGTGCTGTGTCAAATGTTTGCTCACTCTTGTCTTCCAAGGGAACTAAACTCTCCGCATTGGCTTCAAATACCTCAAAGTCATCATCGTGCTTCAAATTTTCCTGAGCATCGCTAAAACCAGGAATATCGCCAGGATCAGGGGCAGCCATGTTGGAATAGGAATACACCTATTACCACCACCACGGTAGAGCGAAGCGAAGGGATGACAGAGGGTTGTTGCGCGAGAGACACAACAAATCAATGACGAAGGTACAGACTGAACACAGGGGATGGGATGAGCGCCTTCAACGTAGTAGTGTGATGCAAAAATAGGACGGTTGGTGACTGACACGACAACGAAAAACGAAGTGCGAACGTACAAAAGCATCTGTGACGCTCCACGTGGATGATATTTGAATCCCATGAATCAATCAACACAAAATTCGGGTAGACTATTAGTCTATGTGAGGGAGGACTTATCCATGCTCTTACGGTGACGTCCTTGCGCACCACTTGTAAGATCTAGCGCGTCAAACCAGCATAGCTGCTTGACTGGTTCAGCTGTGCCTCGAGTGGAAACCGTTTTCGAGAACAAGTTCACAGGTGACACGTTGGTATTGAACGAGATGGTTGGACGATGGGGTACCAGTAAGAAGGAAACGTTCTAATGACATTATATATTGTACACTGCACTGTAGTGCGAAGCGTCACATAAGAAGTGATCGCTTGCGGTTTCACACACATTCGTTTAGACGGCTTCTTCTTCGAGTTCTTCATCTACCATAGCTAGTTTGTGTCCGTCATCCACAATGGAATCTTCCGAACATGATAGTGCCACCAACATTCCATCTCGGGGTGAACGAATTGAATGCTGCATTTTCATAGCCTCCATTACAATTAGAACGTCATCCTTCTTCACCATATCACCTACTTGTGCGTTAATGGACACAATCTTGCCAGGCATTGGCGCAGTCACAGTTCCTCCAAGAACTGTCTCTTCAGACGAGTCCAGTGCTGCTAGGGGATCTTCGAATTGAATCTTTGCAAAGTACTCGTCCTTGGACGTCTCCTTGGACCAAAGGTGTACGATGGTGTCTCCACTGTCCTTTTTTAAGAAAGAGGAGTAGCTGGTCCGTATTGAGCCATCAACAAGCAGCGAGACTGCCCCATGCTTGTCCACTGTGCCCTCCATGTGGAACCAGACCGGGGCGGCATCCTGTTGTAGACGAACACCAATGTCAAACGAGCCATCAGAATTGCACAAACAGTCAACTTCAACCTCTTCACCTGCCACCTGGACTGTACGACTGGCTCGAGGGCCGATGCGCCATGATCCAGACCAGCTCGACCATGGGTGGGATTGACTCGAGGTTCGAGAACTTCCCACGCGCTTTTCAGAGTCTAACATGGCGCAGAAGGCTGCTACTGCATAGTATTCGGGTGTGGGAGCCACCATGCTGTCATGGAGAATACCATCCATGTAGTGCTCTAAAAATCCCGTGTTACACTCCCCGGCTTGTTGGAAGATGTCATGCTGAGCACATTTGACCAGAAAATCAATGTTTGTTGGAAGACCCGCCAACTCATATTGTTTCAATGCTGATACAAGGTTGTCGAGAGCAGTTGCTCGATCCTCCCCACGCACAATCAGCTTAGATACCATCGGATCGTAGTAGACAGAGATATCCTGACCGGACTCAATACCAGTGTCTACTCGAGCATCAGCTGGAGGTTTGTGATGCCAAACGTTTCCTGTAGCTGGCAAGAACTCCTTGAGTGGGTTTTCGGCGTATATTCGTGCTTCAAAAGCGTGACCCTCGCACGGAATCTCTTGCTGGTTCTTGATCGGCAATTCTTCGCCGGCAGCAATGCGAAGCTGCCATTCCACCAGATCTTGACCTGTAATCATTTCAGTAACGGGGTGTTCCACCTGCAGTCGAGTATTCATTTCACAAAAGTAGAAATCTTCTTGGTTCCGCGATTGGGTATCGACTAGGAACTCTACTGTACCAGCATTGACGTAGTCGACAGCAATTGCAGCTTGCCGCCCCATTTCTCCCAATTTAGCTCTAACTGAATCATCCAAGTCTGAGGCTGGGGCCTCCTCGATAACCTTCTGGTGGCGTCGTTGCAAAGAGCAATCCCGTTCATTCAGGTGCACAACATTGCCATGCTGATCTGCCATTACTTGAACCTCAATATGGCGAGGATGCAAGAGATATTTCTCCAGCAATACTGCGGCATTGCCAAAGGATGCGAGACTCTCGCGCTGACAGGATTCGAGGGCATCCAGAAACTCACTCTCCTTCCGGACAAGTCTCATACCTTTACCCCCACCACCCATGACAGCCTTGATCAACAAAGGAAAGCCAACGGTTGAAACAGCTTCACTTAAAAGAAAGTTTGGATCCTGGTTCTCACCATGATAGCCTGGAGTCGTGGGAACCCCCGCCTCGTCCATGATGGTCTTTGAATGTGACTTGCTCCCCATGATATCAATAGCAGACGGGGACGGTCCAACAAAGGTCAGCCCCACGTCACTCACAGACTGTGCAAAGGTTGCACTCTCCGACAAGAATCCGTAAGCAGGGTGAATCGCTTGAGCTCCAGAAGCGTGTGCAATCTCGAGAATTTCATCGCCCCGAAGATAGGATTCTGATGCAGAGGGGCCAGTTCCAATCTGATAGCATTCATCTGCCAACTTGACATGCAAGGCATTCGCACCGTCTGCCTCCGAGTAGAGTGCTACTGTTTGAACGCCAAGTCGTTTACAAGTTCGAGCAATGCGGCATGCAATCTCGCCTCGGTTCGCAATGAGGAGCTTTTCAAAAGGTGGAGGGGCTGATGTCGAAAAGCATCTCTTTGCGAGAGCTGCGTTTCGAGCAATGTAATACGAGTACATTACTGTTGTCAAAAAAGAGAAGGGGCTGCGCAAAGAAGAGACAGCAAATCAATGGGAAAGCAATCAAATATCAAATTGTCATTCCCATCGAAAAAAGATTTCAGAACACACAAATCAAGAATGGGCAACACGAATGATGTCAACTATGGTAAGCTGTCCCTGCAGCATTGTGAAGGGTATGGCATACACCAAGATAGTTAGAAAAATATGCCTCAACGAAGCGTCCTTCTGGAGTCTGAGTCTCATGATTCCGCCAACCAATAATGGAATATTCGTGGAGAAGGAATCTTGATGAAAACGACCTTCCCTAACCAGGATTCTCCACGTAAACAAAAGACACGCATTTGAAAAAGGCCCAGAGAGCTCGTGCATCAATTTGAATTAGTCCCCCTGTTAGGACAGCTTGCTGCCGTTGTTCTTGTGACGGTACCGTACCGAACTTTTCCCGCCAATTTTCTGGTACCACCTTCGTAGAAATCAACTGGGTTGCTTCTGCTCATAATTCTGAAAGTGTGTCTTTGGTGAATCTTCACCCTTCCAGTTCACCACATTTTCCATCAATCATGACACCCAATCTCCAAGCTACCGACTTGTCATCGTCGTCGCCCAAGCTTGTGGGGTGCGCTGCCCAGCCATATGTGCCGGAGCTAGTAGTTGATGACACTGTTAAAGAGGAAGCACTACATGACTGGAAGTGTACAGCCTCTCAAAAGAGTCTCCGAACCATCAATCCCATTCGTGCCATTGTGGACCCCATCGTTGCAAACGGGATAAAGTCTGGCGAAGAACGAGGAGATGGGAAGGATCACATCTCGCTGGCAGTAAGTGCTCAGGCTCTCTATTACATCTTGCTATCAATCGTGTTCAAAACATGCATACTCATCATTAGTGCTCTTTCTAGTTGGGCGACCCTACCGTCGGATCCAGTTTACCCGTTTGTACCATTGCCATGGAGGCGTTGGTACATGCAGTACAGTCTCCAGGTCATGCGGCAGGCTACGTCAACGCCTGCGGAACGCCGCAGGCTCGCGCTGCCATTGCCCAGTCCTGCAATGTTTCTCCGAATCAAGTCATTGTCGCCAACGGATGCTCGGGTGCATTAGAGTTGGCTCTGGCAGCTCTATTGGACGACGACTCCGTGTTACTAGTTCCCAAACCTGGCTTTCCGCTCTATCAAGTCATTGCAGAATCTCATGGTGCAAATGTCGCACACTACAACCTTGATCCCCAGCGTGGATGGGAATGCGACCTCAATCACATGGAGAGTCTCATTACAGCAAATGTCCGCGGCATCGTCGTTAATAACCCTTCGAATCCAACAGGAAGCGTCTACTCGAGACAACACTTGCAGGCGATTCTCGAGATGGCGGCACGGTACAGAATTCCAGTCATTTGCGATGAAGTTTACGGCGACCTCACATTTGGTGATAATCGCTTTGTATCCATGGCACAAGTCATGAATGATATGGGTCGTAAGGTTCCAGTGATTGTTGCGAGTGGTCTGGGCAAACAGTATCTACTCCCAGGATGGAGAGTTGGATGGGTTGTTTTTCACGACAGGTGAGTTTATCTTCTCTGAATCAGTGCTTGTTGATTCTTGTGTATCATAGTTCAAGATCTCTCACGTTGTGAGCAACTTTCTGTTGCTGTTTCTCACAGCTACAACCACGCCTTAGAGCCAGTTTTGGAGGGCGCCAAGCGGCTGTCCCAGGTGATTTTGGGTGCGTCTCATTTGGCACAATCGGTTGTGCCGGCATTGTTGGTTCCAGAGGACGCGGAGCGGCTTGAGCTTTGGAAATCAAGTCTTCGACAAACACTTGAGTCGCAATCAATGGTGTTGTGCGGCGAGCTCTCCAAGTGTCACGGGTTGTTCGTGTTGGAGCCTCAAGGAGCCATGTACGCCATTGTACAAATTGACTTGAGTCGATATGTTGGGATTGCCACTGATGTCGAATTTACCAAACTGCTGCTCGAAGAAGAGAATGTCTTTTGTTTGCCTGGAACAGCTTTCGGGGCAACGGAAAGTTGCTTTCGTGTCGTCTACTGTGCTTCACCAGAAGTTCTGAAAGAAGCAAGCCAACGAATCTTTGAGTTTTGCGAGCGACATGCCGTGTGGAAATAGGGCGTACGTATACTGCCCAGCATCGCAATGCCTGCATATAAAGAGAGAGAGTAGTAGAACTGTAGATAGTGACAATCTTAGAGAAACTTCAATCCAGAGGAAGATGGGAGGTGATGAAAGATCCAAAGATCCAGATCGGGAGGTTCACTTCCGAGATGTCACGTTCGTGATTGGAACGTGCGTTTTGCCTGTGAAGCATGTGCTATCTTTTTTATGTAGAAAGTTCGTAATGATTGTACATACGTACTATTGGTACTGCAATCGTGCGTAGAAAGATACCTTTTCAGGGCATTTGGAATCTTCTCTTGTCAATATTAAAGCACGTTCTTCCGTTTTTCTTGCCGAGAGCGCTTGACTTGATGCGCTTGATCGCTCGGTGCGGTCCACTCATCTCTTGCGAAGCCGTATCTTCGTGCTCGTGGTGCTCATAACTTCTTCACTTCGTTGTATCTGTATCTAGTTACTTTGTATTCATCACTCCCTGTTACAAGATGGCTTCCTTCAAGGATCAAGTAAGTCGCTCCGTTGTTCACCCGACAATCCCGCTCCATCTGGAAGTGATGCCGCTGGTAGATCTAGTGGGGCGGGGTTTCCTGAAGCAGAGAAGGACGGTCGGGGCTGCATTTGAGGATGCGTTGGAACTTGAGATTTTGTCGAAACAGGTTTTCTAACTTTAGATCTTTCTGTTCTCGTAGGAATTTCGTGGTCTCGTCCCGCTCAAGGAGCATGACCCTGAGTTGCACGACTTGATCGAGCAAGAAAAGTCTCGCCAATGGCGTTCGTTGGAGCTTATTGCTTCTGAGAACTTCACGTCTAGGGCAGTCATTGAGTGCTTGGGATCAGCGCTTACCAACAAGTATGCCGAAGGTTTGCCTGGAGCTCGTTACTATGGTGGTAATGAAATTGTCGATCAGGTAGAGGTTTTGTGCCAGAAGCGTGCCCTCGAGGCCTACGGTTTGGACCCTGAAAAGTGGGGCGTCAATGTGCAGCCATACTCTGGATCTCCTGCTAACTTTGCTGTCTACACGGCGCTCTTGCGTCCTCACGACCGCATCATGGGACTTGACTTGCCATCGGGTGGTCACTTGACTCACGGATTCTACACCTACTCGAAGAAGGAGGGAACACGAAAAGCTGTTTCGGCTACCTCGGTCTACTTTGAATCCCTTCCATACAAGGTCAAGCCAGACACGGGTCTCATTGACTTTGAAGGTCTCGAACGCGATGCTGCTCTTTTCAAGCCAGCCATGATTGTTTGCGGTGGTTCTGCTTACCCACGTGACTTTGACTACGCCAAGTTCAGGGAGATTGCTAATGCGAATGGTGCCCTGTTGATGATGGACATGGCTCACATTTCTGGACTGGTTGCGACTGGTGAACAGAAGTCTCCTTTCGAGCACTGTGACATTGTCACCACCACTACCCACAAGTCCCTTCGTGGACCACGCGCGGGTATGATCTTCTTCCGAAAGGACGAACGTGACTTTGAGCCAAAGATCAACCAGGCTGTCTTCCCAGCTCTTCAGGGTGGTCCTCACGAACATCAAATTGCTGGAATTGCCACACAGTTGAAGGAAGTGTGCACCCCCGAGTTC
The DNA here is from genome assembly GCA_032274145.1 of Herpochondria borealis. Lineage (NCBI taxonomy): Eukaryota > Rhodophyta > Florideophyceae > Ceramiales > Ceramiaceae > Herpochondria > Herpochondria borealis. The sequence goes on along the minus strand of JAVCKV010048011.1, from coordinate 2,288 downwards.
AAGGTGTACTCTCAGCAGGTCAAGAAGAATTCTGCCGCTCTTGCTGACAAGTTGACCGGAATGGGGTACAAGATGGCGACCGGTGGTACCGAGAACCACTTGGTGTTGTGGGATCTTAAGCCACAGGGTATTACTGGATCCAAGTACGAGAAGACTTGCGATGCTGTCTGTATCACCTTGAACAAGAATTGTGTTCCAGGCGACCGATCGGCTATCTCCCCTGGCGGTGTCCGCATTGGCTCTCCTGCCTTGACGACCCGTATGATGGTGGAGGCTGATTTCGAGCAAATTGCTCAGTTCTTGCATGAAGCTCTGGAGATTTCTCTCAAGCTTCAAGAAAAGAGTGGCCCAAAATTGAAGGATTTTGTGGCGCTTCTTCCAGATAGTGAGGAGATCAAAGCCTTGAGAGCGAAGGTCAATGCGTTTGCTACCACATTCCCAATGCCTGGTTTCGACCCAGCTGAGATGAAGTACAAGGATCCAAGCGGTCCTCCAGGAGCTCATTAAAGTGGCGAAAAAGGGAAGAGAGGAGCGGTCTAGATTGATGAGATAAGCGAAAACGAAATAAATAAGTACTGCCTATGCAACACCAATGTCCATTTCTTCAATTTTTGCAATAGTAGGCCTGTGTAATCTTGGCGCATTAGTAGCAGCAAAGATTCCCTACCGTACATGTAGTTCCGATCCAACTTATTCCTCCCTGCACAAAGACTTTACTCGGAACCCAATCTCATTCTAAACTCTCAAATTATCCTTTCGCCTCCCTAAAGTGTTTGACCAGTACATGTAGGACGACCCCGAGTCTCCTTACTTCAAAACACTCCGCTCTACAAGGCAAATTGTGCTGTCTGCGGCAACATACAGCCAAAAGGAAGAAAGACTCCAGAACGACATCGAGTACGGTATTGCGCAACATGCCCCTTTTCTAATTATTTTTGAACGTATGTGATTTGGCAGATTGCTCTCACTTCGGTCAATCTTCCGTGACCGTACCTATCCCGTGATACTGCCTCGCAGTGCTCGAACTGGACCAAGGGCAACTTGTGAATCGCTGATTGCGACCGAGTTCGTGCACCAATTCGTCCTGCTCAAGTCTTCACCCAGACAACCTGGCACGGCGTCAACGCCTGGCAGCCCTTCATCCTTCTCGAAGCAAACCAAATCACCCTCGCAGTCGCCATCATCGAAGCAATGGCCTTCACACCGACTGCAGGGCTCCTCCTCACTACAGAACTTCTTGATCGGCTTTGATAGTGGAATTGGGTCAGTATCCTTGCGAACTCCCACAGTGCACCAGTCCGTGAAGGAGAGGTCGTGACCTGAGCAACCAGGAACAGAGTCGACCCCTTCGACACCCATGTCTTTGTAGAAGCACACCAAATCCTCCTCGCAGTCGTTGTCTCGTCGACAGTGCCCTTCACACTGACCACATGGGTGGGACGGACTGCAGTCGTCCCGTATTGGCTTGACCAGTGGTATGGTACTTTTTGACAGATCAATCGCTGATTGTGTGGTACACCAATCCGTCTGGCTCAAGTCTTCGCCGAGACAACCTGGCACGGCGTCAACGCCTGGCAGCCCTTCATCCTTTTCGAAGCAAACCAAATCACCCTCGCAGTCACCATCATCGAAGCAATGGCCTTCACACCGACCACAAGGCTCTTCTTCGCTACAGTACTTCTTGATTGGCTTCGAAAGTGGAATTGAGTCGGTGTCCTTGCGAACTCCCACAGTGCACCAATCTGTGAAGGAGAGGTCGTGACCTGAGCAACCAGGAACAGAGTCGACACCCTCGACACCCATGTCCTTGTAGAAGCAAATCAAACCTTCCTCGCAGTCGTTGTCTCGTCGACAGTGCCCTTCACACTGACCACATGGATTCGACGGGCTACAGTTGTTCCGTACTGGGCTGACCAGCGGCGTGCTGCTTGACAGATCAATCGCTGATTGCGTGGTACACCAATCCGTCTGGCTTAAGCTCTCACCGAGACAACCTGGTACAACGCCTGGTAGCCCTCCATCCTTCTCGAAGCAAACCAAATCACCCTCGCAGTCGCCATCATCGAAGCAATGGCCTTCACATCGGTTACAGGGCTCCTCCTCACTACAGAACTTCTTGATCGGCTTTGATAGTGGAATTGGGTCAGTATCCTTGCGAACTCCAACAATGCACCAGTCCGTGAAGGAGAGGTCGTGACCTGAGCAACCAGGAACAGAGTCGACACCTTCGACACCCATATCCTTGTAGAAGCAAATCAAACCCTCCTCGCAGTCGTTGTCTCGTCGAC
>JAVCKV010047901.1:0-23175 GCA_032274145.1 Herpochondria borealis | reverse complement strand
AGTTTATGTAGAATCACATGCTCGGAGTAACATTCTAAACTGCTATCATCAAAGATTCCCTACCAGGAGGTACTATGTACTCTACTGCACTGATACTCAGGGGGTAGTCCACTGATACTGAGGTGGTAATTTCTCCTCAAGATGTCAGCAGGTGTGAGAGCACTGAGTTGGTCAACAGCAAACCCCTGGTCACTTGTATAGTTCTGGTCATCAAGGTAACTCATCATAGTGAGGAGAATTGGCTTGTGAGAACCTCAGACATTGTAGAGGCAGTTTTCAACTGTTTATATATGTTGAAAGTGAGTGGTTCTTTTCACAGAAAAAGGTTGTATTTTGGATCGAAAAAAGCTACTTCGAGTACAACCTGTAGTATCTTCTTCCCATATCATGCTTTTCTTCCTATTAGCTACATGACCCTACAAGATCATATTATGTTCCAAGCATGATATGGCTTTCTCCGGAATCCTATGGCAAGTATACTACGTTGGTTGTATTTTCTGGATGACGCATGAGGTGGTATTCCCACACTTATGTATCATCAGCTAAGCGGATTACAGGCACTGGCAGGATCCGTCCTCCCTGTCCACGGTGTGCACCACCAGTGCGGGCTTATCAGAGCTGGATCGGCAAGGGCAAGTTGCCGATCTCACTCTTTCGTCTTCTCGTGAAAGACTGAGATTGGCATGACCATCAAGATGATCATTTTTTTGCGTTCCCACCACACCCATCCCTGGTTGAGCTAGAGGCAGAGCTCGATTTGCGGATCCTCTTTGGAATCCCACAAATGGACTGGCCGCACCTGAGCTTCTAGTAAAAGCTCAGTTTTGCCCATACACTGTAGTATCACTAGGCACTTAGGCACACCCACTAGATCTCACAGTTCCTCGCACACAGACTCAGAGAAGCTGTATGTGAGGTGTATGGAGTAGCAATACCCTATTACATTTACAAACGCCCGCTGGGTTGGCGGGTATTGTAGTCCCGCGCGCGCGACACACGACCACCACGAGTACAACAAGGTACAGTAGTTTGAAGTTCGCTTTTTGTGAAGGAGTTTTGACGTTTTGACACACTCCGCCCACGTTGCACACGACTGGTGCCACACGGAAGACACCAATCTAAGTAACGTCAGGAGGGTATCCTCCAAGAAAATTGGGTTCGATGGATCGGGACTGGGGACGTGTCACTTTCCGATTATTTGGCGGTGTGGCTGGTTCTCATTGAGATTTATGATATTATACAGATCTGAATACTTGTAATTAAATCCGAATCGTTTCTTCCGAGTGGAAGTCGGAGTTGACATCCCGTAGATTGTACGAGATGGTTGGTAATGATGGCTTCAACGGACCGCGTATCATTCGATGTCTCCGAAAATCGAGTCTTTTTCGTGGTGATGAGCGAAAAAGTCTGCCTGCGTGATTGATTCCTTCTTCGGGGCTTCTCACGTGTGTTCCGTGTTTGCTGCTTGGGCTGGTCACAAATTGAACCTGGTAAATCTGAAGTACAACGAATGTTCACTTGTTGCAACAACGACAGCAGCAACTCCCTCTCACATTATATATAGATAGAATAGAAACACAATGGCAAGCAGAAGACTGACGAACTTTCTGACCACCCCGTCCAAAGTTGCAAACGCTTTGGACTGGAAGAAACTGAGTGGCTCCGTTTTGACCCTCAACATCGCACGTGATGAAATTGGTCTGACCCTTGCTTCTCATCCATCTGAATCTATGCACACTGACGAGGGCCTGTCAGCGGAGCTCGATTCAATTCGGCTTTCCTTCAAGACAAAAGAAAACCGCAAATGCTTGGATCCGCAGGTCATCGAGCGTTTGAATGAAGTTGTTCAAGCTCACAAAGTCTGTGGGTTTGTTGTGAACTGGCCACTTCAGAAGGAGGGTCGAATGGGGAAATCGTGTGGTCGGGTCCTCCACACCCTCGACTCTCTTCTCCTGGATTCCAATACTCCCATTCTTTCCAACAACCGCAAATTTTGCCTCTGGGACGGATCACATGTCCCTCTGGAAAACGATGATTCCTTTGGCCGATGTGCCGTTTACGGAAGGCCCTCGACCAATGAAGAGGACTTTGTCCATGTGGCTTCGCGAGAACAGTACGAACAGAACAAAGTCGTGGTTGACGTTTGGAACGATTTCTGTCGCACACACTGGCCAGAAGTCTACCAGCACGAGCCTTCAACACCAACCACCACCAGCCATCATGCGTGCTTTGATGGAGCATGGCTTGACGACTTTGAGGAAAACGGTGCCTACTTGCAGGCTTCGGCTCTCTGAGCTACATCTACACCACTCGCACTCCATAGAACATAGATAGATCACCATCACGGATGTGGCCACCCCTGCATCCACTTTCACCATAAAACCCGTTAGAACACAGTACATTGCAAATCTTCTCTTGGACTAACTACACAATACTTTCATTTTTGCCTTTCGCGAGTCATAGGCTAGTAAGGATACACATAGATCATTGACTGCATTGAAAGCGGAGTTCTCGAGTCAAGCGTGGACTGCTAGGAAATGAGACGGGGTGCGGAAGCCTGCCTGACATCTTGATTCCATAGGCTTCATAGTTTTTTGTCACGTTCGCGTTTTGACTACCCCATCAAGATTGATTCACTTCAGCAACATGACACTTTAACATCACTCTATTGGCACCTTCATCTCTTTTGCTGCAGAGACTAAGACTCCTGTTGTCACTTTTGACTTTGCACGGATCTTGTGTGAAGCTTCTAGCTAGAATCAAGAGCAGAAGGTACTAGCACGCTACTGCGGCATTGCTTTTCTATGCGTGTAGTGTGTACTGGCCTACTTTCCTTCTTTGGCACAGAAGGCTGATGGGGTAACAAGAACCAAGCGAAGCTATAGGTTCGAGACTAGGCTTCCTCCCATCACCCTTGAATGAGCACCAAATGCTCTCTCAAGTTGACTTCGGTCTACTTTCCGGAACGTGGAGCATAACGACATACACAATGTGTGTCACCAAACAAAGAGTCACTCATTATCATTTTTTTTAAAGGCGGCAACAGGATACTGTGAGGTGGGTGAAAAGCATGGCTCCCTGGACGAATACTTCATTCCAACTGTCTCTTGGCGGCCCCCCTGAAACTCCGCGAGTCAGTGGCAAACAAGCGCTTGATTTCCTCTATTGATCGTTTCTCTTTCCCAGCGACCCATGCCATAGCTTCATGAAAGCCCTTCGACAACTGATATGCCGTCGGCCGTTTTCGTGGGTCCGGGTTATAACACGCTAACGTGCCATAGTACATGGCCTGCTGTGCGAGCTTGGTGGTATTCAGAATTCTGGCCGGAAACGTTGGAACCTTTCCCTCTAGCTTTCGTCGTGCCACTTGTTCTAGTGCCAACTTCCCCTCAGGTTCGATCCAAGTCCAAGGTTGGTGCCTGGTCAATACTTGGAAGAGAACGTTGCCCAGAGCATAGATATCTGTCTTCTCGCTTACATATGTCTCGTTGCGAACTTCTTCGGGAGATCGCCACAGATCTCCACGAAAGCGAACGGGATAGCCACAAGGTTTTGTGTGGTTCCATTTCAAAGGAACAGCAATATTGAAATCGTTGAATTTCAATGTTTGCTTGTTTACATTGATGATGTTTGCTGCGTTGATGTCATTATGACAGAGTGTTGCATTGCGGGCAAAGTTGTTGTCAATCGAATGAATGTGATTCAAACCGCGAGCCAAATCTCGTGACATTCGTAGTCTTTCCATACTTCCTATGGAAGTGTCCTTCAGTACAGCTCTCGCGTCATTGGGGGCCCACTCTACTAGAATAGATTGACCACAATATCCATAGGAAGTCACAACAAATCGTGACGACGTGAGTCTTTCCAAGGCCATTGCATCAGTTTGATGGTAACTGTATGACTGGTGGTCGAAGTCACGATCCAGTTGAAGCATTTTTAGAACCAAAGTCTCGTTCACGTCAGTTGTAAGTTTCCATGTTGACCTCCATGAACCTGTCATGGATAGCAACGAGACATCATCAGTATCAAGTTCGTGGAGTTGGTTGCATGTAGGATGAAATTGATCTTGCCACTTCTCCATGAAGTGGCAAAACTGATGATAAGGCTTCTCGTATGGTCTCAGATAGTGGTAGGCTGTTTTCGCTTGAAGATCCGGCGACAATGAATCAATCCGTCGCGTTGGTACATGTACATGTTCATGTATGGGTGCGTGCTCATGTCTATCAGTAGAGTGATGCGAGGAACGCTCCAAGTGAACAATCCTAGGATGGTCCGGGACAATAGTTGTATAATCGTGAATACCAGGTTGTTGAGGATAATCGTGCAGCTGTATCGCCGCTCTTCTCGTTGTCCCGAGCAAACCGTTGCGTGACAGCGGAGGTGCGGGAGCATGTGGTTTCCGAAATGCGCGTACGTGCAGGTGTACTTTCTCTTGCACTTCCTCAACTGAAACTTGCAGACTACCAACGCTGTCAAGAAGACAGAGAAGTTGTAGCAAAAGAGAGAGTGTATGGATGCGAGTACATTGATTCACCATGATGACTTATTAGCGAAGCGCACTACACTTTGATGGCTTTTTGTGAGAAGAATGAAGCATGCGTTAGGAAGTAAGTGTGGATCGGAACGGCGTGCAGGCAGATATATATCCGTTGAATAGGTTGTAGCACCCGGAGTTGAGACATTTGTAGCAGTATGGCATACCGGTACTGGCATACCGGTGTGCTCGTGACCATCAGAAGATTTCGAAAGAAGGCTTTTGCTTTTGGTTTTCAAGTGTATGAAAATGCCAACACATGAACATCCACAAAACAACCAACAAACAAGAAACAAGATGAGTGAAAAGGCAGATGATATTACACCAATTACCGTCATTACTGGTTTCCTTGGAGCCGGAAAGACAACATTTGTAAACTACATCTTAAAAGAGCAGAACAAATGGAAGATTTGTGTTCTGGAGAATGAGTTTGGCGAAGTCTCGATCGATGACGGTCTTGGTACGTTACGATAGATGTTACCTGGTATGCATGTATGGATGTGACGTGACGTCCTACTGATTATTAGCATGATGATTTGCTCATCCTCTCCATTGCCATTTCCCAGTCGCCGAGTCGTTGGATACACCAGAGGATTTGATCACCATGGATAACGGATGTGTCTGCTGTTCAGTCCGCGGGGATTTGGTTCGAACTTTGGGTCAACTTGCCAAAAGACGCAAGGACTTTGATGCGATTTTGTTGGAAACGACCGGCCTTGCTGATCCAGCCCCAATCGTCTACACTATTCAGACCAACCCTAAGATGAGCGACAATTACCGCATTGATTCCATTGTTTGTTTGGCGGATTGCAAGCACTTGAGTTTGCACCTTGATGAGAAGAAGCCAGAAGGGTCAGTCAACGAAGCTCTTCAGCAAGTTGCGTTCAGTGATAAGATTCTTCTCAACAAGGTTGATCTCGTCTCGGAAGAAGAAAAAGAGAAACTCAAGACCCGTTTGAAGTCGATCAACAAGTTTGCCACTGTTATCGAGACGGAGAGAAGTCGTGCTCCCTTGGAACAAATTCTGGGTCTCAACTCCTTCAATATGGAGTCCATTCTTGACTACGATCCAGCTTTCTTTGACAATCAAGAAGACACAAAGCATAATTTGGAGCTCGTTTCATCTGTTGGCATCGAGTTCAAGGGAAGCTTGCATGCACAATGGTTCAACATGTTTATGATGGATCTCCTACGTGAGCGAGCTGCTGACTTGTACAGAACCAAGGGTCTCTTGTCGTTTCACGGTCAAGCTGATACCAAATTTGTCTTCCAGGGCGTGCACGAACAAATCAACTTTGGACCAGCCAAGGAGCCATGGAAAAAGGACGAGGAGCGTGTCAACAAGTTCGTGTTTATCGGCAAGGGATTGGATCGTGCTGAATTGACCAAGGGGTTGATGGAGTGTCTTTATAAGGAAGAGGACCAGAAGTAGGTCAAAATGCAATGCTAATTGTCGCTTCTATGAATGGGAACACGTACACGTACTGCTCTAGATATCAGTACACGTACCGTAGTGTAGACACCGCCACACCGTTCTTTGGTCTTTGCATCAGCCGGTGAACCATGGTTCGTCTTCGTCAGGGGTAGGATTCTTCCGCGGTATCCAGTCTTGTGCGCCAGTCCTATCACTCGCTTTAAAGAAGTCTTTGACGCCTTGCTGGAACTGCTCTTGAGCGATATTTTGAGCGATATTGCGTTTCCGCTCTTCGATTCCATCCTTGCCCAAAGGACGGATGACTTCCTCATCACCACCACTCAGTTCCATCAATTCTGTGAATTCTCCATCCCAGTCAATGCCAGAAGCCTCCGGAAGAGCAACCTGATCATCCAGTATTTGTCGCTGATGCATCGAAACAGCCATCCACGATTCCTCGAGATCGCCTTCGTATGCTTCAAGGGCCCATGCCGCATCCTCCCAAGGTACTCCAAGACCTCTCACAATGTTGAGTACTTTCGGGTCTTGTTCCTTGTACTGCGGACCCCCAATAATTGAAGAGCGTTTGAGCTTCGGAAGGAGACCATTCATTTCAGATCCATCCCGCTTCATCTTAAAGAGACGAGTCGTCTTTGAAGTCTGTTCCTCCTCGTCATTGTCCTCTGGTCCGTTCGGTGGAGAACTTGGTGACGGCCTTGGAGGAAGGGGAGTGTCGTACAGTCCCATTCGGAGGGATGATGCTGATCCCTGTTCCAAGATCCGACATGAAGATGGGACAAAGGCATGTGACGTATGAGTATGGATGAAGGTGCTTAGAAAGAAGAAAATGGCTGCACAGCGCATCATCATGGTGAATCCGTGTTGGTGATGGTCTCTTCAGGATTTTTGATTTCGAGTTGTTTTCGTTGTGAAGTACTGTTACATTTTCGTACCGGCGATCAACAACAGTAGATTACTGTAGCTTTTTGGTTGGTCGCCTTTATTTTTCTCGCATTCGGATCTTTTGGATATCTTTTATGATACTGTACATGATGTGCGACCAGGATGAAGAAGCAATTGACGCATCAATCAATCCCAACGTGATCAACAATCTGAATCAAGACGACACAAAATCAGCTGATCGCATTTGCAGTAGTCTACGTGAACGTGTACACAGATCGTAGATTTTGATTTTGCAGACAGTACAGACTATCTTATCTGATAAGAGCAATGTACATGTATCCTGCCATGAAGACAAGGTTGTTGCTGATCTCGGCGTTGATGGCTGCCGTGTCCATGGCTTTCGCTGATGAGCCACCACCTCCGCCAGGCATAGAGAACAATGAAGGCCCACATCCTCCTCCACTCGAACCTGAAGAAGATGATAGCAAAACGTTCCGACATTTTATCGCTCACAATTCCAACCAGACTTGTTCCGCCGACTCGCATGCTCGTCCCTTCAACAACCAGATTCGAGGTGTCAATCTTGGTGGTTGGATGGTACTCGAGCCATGGATTACTCCGTCCCTATTCTATCAGTTTCTTGGGGGCGACGAAACTAATACGGCATTTGATACCTACACGTTCTGTGAAGTCTTGGGACCCGAGGAGGGGAACAAACAACTTCGCCGTCACTGGGACTCCTGGGTGACAGAAGAAATCATTCAGCAACTGGCCGACTCTGGTGCCGTAAACTCTCTCCGCTTGCCTGTTGGTGATTTCATGTACAAGCCATATGGCCCTTACAGTAAGTCGAATGACATCTTGCATCCTGCATCCTCGTACATCTTACTTGTGAGTGTGTCACATATGATGAGAGAACTCACACCTCACTTTTCACCACAAAGTCGGCTGCACCGATGGTGCTCTCGAATACGTTGATCTCCTGATGGATTGGGCATACTCAAGCGGACTGACCGTTCTTATTGACATCCATGCCATGAAGGGATCGCAAAACGGTTTCGACAATTCTGGACAAACTATGGGCTTTAAATGGACTTCAGCTTTGAATACTGAGCCAGCTGGGCTCGTTACTTTTGAACACTGGCCCATTCGCACGGCAGAATGGTTGGGAAAGTTTGACGTGGAACTCGTGGACTACACAGAAATCTACCATGACAACATTCAGCACTCCCTCGACGTGATCACGGAAATCGTCAAGGAATATGCCGGGCATCCGGCAGTGCTTGGCTTGCAGCCTGTCAACGAGCCGTGGCAGTACTCCCCAATCAAGGAATTGAAGAAGTTCTATTGGGATGGATACCTCATTGTCAAGAAGCATGCTCCCTACTGGAAGTACATTATGCACGACTCCTTCCGCTTCTCAGTTGATGTTTGGGGAGGTTTCATGGATGGGTGAGTGCTCACGTTGCACGGATTGGTGTGGTGGCTCACTACTTTACTTTTACTAACCTTCTGCTTAGCTGCCCAGATCGTGCTTTGGATACGCATATCTATCAAGCCTGGGAAGATCCTTCATCCCGTATTCATTTCTATACTAATGCGTGCCAATGGAAGCACCAAATCGCGGAGATGGAGCGTGAGTTTGGCCCTGTCATCGTTGGCGAATGGTCCTTGGCGACGGACAACTGCGCGATGTGGCTGAACGGCTTTAATGACAATCTCTCTGGGTTCCCACGTTTGCCTTGCAAGTACATTCCCTGTACGGACCCTTATATGGGAACCGACCAACCAGGCACCCCACTGGACCCAAGCAAACCTATCCAAGGACCATATGGGACAGGCATGAGTGGTCCGATATTCGGCTTCGTAAGTTTCAGACCGTGACGTTGCTCTTTGTGCAGGCTCTTTCAACTCACAGCTAAATCCGGTAGTGCCCTGTCGACAGAGATTGGCTCAGAGAATCATCTGGGAATATTCAAACAGGACGTGACTGGATCAGAGCGCCTCCAGAAGCACCCAAAGGCCAGGACGACACTGATGATGTCATGACTCGTCTGGCCTACAAAAAGATTAATGCATTCTCAGGTATTGGCCACGGTTTCTATTTTTGGAACTTCCGAACTGACCTATATGAACCTCAGTGGTCCTACATGGCCGCTCTTGACCGTGGGTGGATCCCGAAGGGAAATTTGGATGATCCAAAAATCATGAACGCATGTCGGAAGGAAGACAATGGCGAGTTCAAATGCGTTGCTAAGCATGGCCAGCTTGAGAGTTCCGTCAGAAATGGCGCCAAATATTGCCTTGAAGAAGAAGGGAACAACCAGACCACCTACATTGACAATCTTAGTGGTAAGGAGTTGATTGATGAAGCAACGAAACTCTTTGGTGAATTCTGGGAGACGCACCGCACGATGGGAGCAACATGTGACTTTGGCGGCGTGGCGGCGTTGGTAGAGTTGAATCGCACTCTCCCCGATGACGACGCATACGCTTTGTTCGGAGATGATGACGAATACTTTGGAAAGATCTACGGTTCTGAAGCAAACCTAGGGTTGATATTCGGGACTGTACTCATTGCTGCAGTTGTTGGAGGTTGTGTTGGCTTCGTTGTTGCAATGAACGTGAACAAGGGCTTCAATCGCAAGGTGCGTCAGAGTTCAATGTTCCAAAGGATCTCAACAGTTCCTGCTGTTCGTAAGTCTCTGGCCTTTGACAAGTTCGATTATGACCAACTTGGCGACGTGCCAGAAGACGAGCCATTGAAGTGAACAAGAGATCGATGAAAGTTTGGCGTAGCTACATGTGTTCCCGTTTAAACATGACTATAGATCGCAATCGATGAATTCTGCATGCTAGTCTGGTCTACTAACTAGTGTACCGAGGTCGATCTCAGTCAACTTGATTTCCTGTACTTCATGTGATGTCTTCTTCGTGTAATCTCTCTGTAGAATCAGTCTCCAGCTGGCTAGACACTTGACACCGGGCAATCTTGTAAGCGCAGACCTGCAACTACATGTTTGGATCAGAGTGGTCTAGGAGGTTACGCATAAAACAATGCGCGATCTACGGTAGGTGTACTGTACTCGACTGTGTCGCATTGTGTCACACAAGAACCTCATTTGGGAACTTTTGTTCCAGAGTGTTCCTCCCTATCATACTTCAAGTAGCTCGCTCTCATCATCAGGTAGCAAGAATCAATCAATCAGGAATCGTCCACTTGAACTTGAGAATGCGATAGTCCACTCTAGTGTGCGTCTGGAACTCAACTCTCAGCAGAGCATACATGTACAGTTAGTATACGTGTATGTAATACAATCTCCAAAGCAAACAATGCTAGCGACACTTCCACCCCCCTCAGATAAGAATGTGAGCAGCAAGTCGAGTGCTCTGGGTCCGGCTCTGGGTGAGCTTCACTGTTGTACAGAGCTGTGTACATGCGAGTCGAAGATGTTGTCTCCTACAGGTACAAGTACATGTACATGTGAATGTACTGCTCCAGAACAAGCGGCACAGGCAACACCGGTGGCGCTCAAAGAGGAAGTTCCAGAAGGTAGATCAATCGAAGCCAATGCAGCAGGGGTGGGGGAAGATGCACCACAAGGAAGATCCATTGGAACACCTTTGATACCACTTCCACCTCTGCAACAAGAACATTTGCCTCGAGGTGACAGAGGTAGCAGCGGAAAGTTGCGAGAACCCAAGAGAATGTACGGACGTGAGCATGAACAAGCAGCGATCCGAGATGCTTACGAACAAGCCATTCGAGGCGAAAAAACTGATTACGGAAATCTCGTCCTTGTCAAGGGTAGTGCTGGCATTGGTAAAACGGCACTTGCAGATAGTCTTCGCGATATCGTACTTCAGGATGGTGGATTTTTCATGACTTGGAGGTTCGATCATGAGTCGCAGCTTGAATCAGGTGATGGATTCACTGATGCGTTCACTAGTCTTCGTGATCAAATCCTGAATGCGGGAGATGACGTAACGCAAGATATAAGAGACTCGCTTCGAGCTCTTGGCCCTGTGGACTGCGATATCATTCTTGGATTGATCCCCTTCTTAGAACCCATTATTGGTCAAAAGTCAACGGATGTGGACCCATTTGGTGTTGAGGCCTCAGGGAGACAGCTTCGTATTTTCAAAGATCTGATGCGAACCTTCAGCACAAAAGAGCGCCCATTGGTGGTGGTGTTTGACGACATCCAGTTCTCGGATAGGTGTTCCCATATGTTGCTACAAGAGCTAATCCCAGACTCAGAAAACGATGGTTGTCTCTACGTCTGTACCATGGGACCTGAGGAACCAGCTGCGCCCATCGACATGGTCTTGACAGCCTACGAGGAAAATGCTAACGTCAACATTACTTCTCTCGAGCTGGACCCCCTGGGTGAAGAAACTACAAATATCATGATTGCCGATATTTTGAAGGTTGAGCCGCAAGACTGCATACCCCTGACGGAATTCCTATACTATTACACAAAAGGCAACCCACTTTTTGTGAAGGAGATGCTACGATTGATGCTGGAAAATGGAGTTTTGGTGTTCGACGAAGAATCCAAGACTTGGAACTGCAAGGAAGAGCGAATGGACTGCGTATATAGGTGCAAGGACTTTGAAACGCTTGTGGGCAGCAAGTTGATTCGGTGCTCAGATCCTGTCAAGGAGGTCCTGAAAGCTGCTGCCTGTATCGGAACAAAGATTGATGTTAAGTTCCTCGATGTGGTCATGTCGGGTCCTGTTTCTAAACATTTGCAGATGGCGGTGTCGTTTGGTTTGGTTGTTCCGGTCGATGTTGAGAAAGGAAAGTATCGATTTGCTAACAATGGGGTTCGCCAATCAGCCTATGCTCTCATCGCCGTTGAGGAGCTTGGAGCTTTTCACTTAGCTATCGGTAGGAAACTGCTGAAGGGATTCACTGACGAACAGCTTCAGGAGTACCTTAGCTTGATAGTCGGTCAGGTCAAGCGTGGTGCAAACTCTATAACTAGTCAAAAAGAACGAAATGCGATTGCAGCATTGTGTTTGCATGCTGCTGAACAGGCGGTTGATTGGTCCAACTTCGACATGGCAGCTGAGGCTCTCGATTTTGCAATAAGTCTCCTTTGCGATCGATGCTGGAGAGACGAATATGAGTTGTCGCTCACTGTGTACAACATGGCGGCTGAAGTGGCTTACACGGTTGGTGCCCACGCAAAAGTCCACGAACGTGCAGATGTGGTGTTGTCCAATGCCCGGGTCATTGACCACAAGCTGCACGCCTATTGTACAAAAATCAACTCTCTCACTGCAACTGCCAACATTCAAGGGGCCATAAGGCTTGGACTAGACGTCCTGGAACTGATTGGTGAGCCTGTGCGAGGTAAGCCCAGCTCTCGCCACGTTGCTATTGAGTACGCGCGAATCAAACGCTTCATGAAGAGCGCGACGATAGAGAAACTTCGCAGGTTACCAACAATGACGGATCATCGGAAGGCTGCTGCGCTTCAGATTATCAACTTAATTGCGATGCCCTGTATTTTTGGCAACCCTTTGCTTATGCCCTTGTTGACATTCAAAGCGGTCCGCATAACTGTCAATCATGGCTTGTGCGCCATAAGCTCGGTTGCATTTGGTCTGTACGGCATGGTGTTGGCTGGCTATGCAAGGAAACTCGATGACGCGAATAATCTCGCGCACCTGTCGCTGGAGCTTCTTGAAAGATTTGATGCGAAACAATGGATTCCGAGGGTCCACTTAGTCGTATACGGTGCGATATTTCCCTGGAGTAGAGACATGAATTCTTGCATCGAGCCCTTACAGAGAGGGTATGACGTCGGCATGGAGACAGGCGATCTCGAGTTCGCTCTTCTCAATGGAGTGATGAAATGCACTTACTTTTTCTGCCTTGGCTCCCCGCTACCATTGGTGAAAATAGAAATGGAAAAGTTCACGGCTGCGATAAAGAAATCGAACCAAGAAGCTCTTCTCATCATTCACCACGCTTTGTTTTACATGATCGAAGCATTAATGGCCAGTGACAGCCTTGCTGTCTTCAATGGACTGGTTCAAAACGAGGGGTCCATTCTCAACGACCCCAAAGCGTCCGACTTTATTTACCAAGTTTGGTTTGTGTTCAAAAGGATGGTCTTGTCTTACATAGCAGGAGACTACGCAACTGCCAATGCTGAAGCCAGAAATGTTGGCTTCGACAAGGTACCAGTTGCTGGTATCGATCTTTCGCTCCTCTTCATGTTTGATGCTCTATCGCGCTTGGCCTATTGCAAACAGACCGGAAAGAAGAAACGGAAGACTCTTGCCGTTGCTCGTGCTCGCCTAGCAAAACTTAAGAGTTACGCCACTGCAAATCCTCGCTTTTGCTGCGGCATGCGTACATTTGTCGAGGCCGAGGTGGCTGTCCTGCGAGGAAAACGTGATGATGCAAGAGTAAAGTATTTTGCTTGCATTGCCATGTTTGGTAGGGAAAAGATGCTTCCGCAGCTTGGCATGGCATGCGAGAGAGCTGGAAAGTTCATGATTGAGTGTGGCAAGCTGACTGATGCCAACGATTACTTACGTGAATCCCATCGTGCTTTCGAAGAATGGGGTGCAAAGGGAAAATGCGATGCCCTCAAAGTAGAGATTGATGAATTGTTTGGAAGGGAAAATCTTTCTGCATCAAAACAAGGGACAATAATGCTGACGGTTTAAAAGAATAATACTTGTTATTCGTTTCGTGCTCTAGCTAGCTAGACTGACTGTCAGTGGTGACACTACAGAGCACTTCGTCAAAGTAATGTGCGTTGTACGTAGAGTAGTTCATACCCGATATCAGCATCACTGTCATCGGTCCTCTTGTCCCTGTGTGTCAACGAAACCAACGAAATCCAAGGCATCCATGATTGGCACCGCAAGTTCCTCAGCCTTCGCTAGTTTCTTCCCTCCTTTTTCGCCAGCAACCACCAGACTGGTCGATTTACTCACAGAGGTCGGAGTTGACCCAGCCCCAAGCAACTCTTTCGCAAGGTTTTGGGCTGCTGACCTTGACATGCCAGGTATCGAACCTGTGAAAACAACGGACCATCCTTGCCATGGTTTTTGTTCCGCTACCCCTTGTTCACTCGTTCTCTCTTTTCGCTCTTCCGCTTTCACAGGGACGGCCTGGGCCAATGCTCTTGCCGCTTGAAGCAACGTCTTCTCTGTTGCAAAGCTGTGTAGAGAGGTAAGAAGGACTGGTCCAACTCCCTTGGTCTCCTCTGTTTCTTCTCGTAGGATAGCAAAGGATTCCGTAACATTATCAGTGGTGCTTGCGTGTTCCACATCCTCCAAAAATCTGTCGACGTCGCCGTAGATTGCAGCAAGCAAGTTTGACGTATGTAGGCCAGTAAAACGAATCCCCAGAGAGTAGATAAAACGACCGAGGGAAATCCCATCCTGGGAAACCTTATCAACGACTCTTTGTAGATTCTGCGCAGATTTTGGACCCCATCTTGGCATCTCGGACAATTGCTCCAACAGTCCTTCTGACTGGGGATTTGACGATGCAAGTTGGAATAAATCAGAAGGCACCTTGAGGATATCCTCGTCCATGAGTTGTTGGATTTTTGCTTCAGAGAGTCCCGTAACGGCGATGGCATCCCGAGAAAAGGCATGGGCCAGAAAACCTACGGCTCGAGGTGGGCAGTTTAGAGAGGGACCTCCACATCGCAAGACCTGACCGGCTGTCTTGTTCGCTGATTCCTCCCATACAGTTTTCGAGCTACAAGCAGGACAGTGCGTAGGAGGCTCCAGCGACACTCTATCTGCTCCGATGTCTGCGACATTCATATCTACTCTTTGCACCACTTGAGGAATAACTTCTCCTGCTCTTCGCACCAGAACTGGTGTGCCCACTGGAACATCTTTGGCATCCATCACTTTCTGGAGATGTACAAAATTGTGTAACGTTGCTCGTTGGACATTGACGCCATTAATATCGACTGATTCCAGCTGTGCCACAGGAGTTAATGCACCAGTCCGCCCGACTTGTACTTCAACCCCCAACAACTTTGTCATGAAAGTCTGCGACTCAAACTTGTGTGCGACGGCCCATCGCGGTGACCTATTGGAAGATCCAACGATCGACCTAACAGCCCGCGAGCACACCTTATGAACCGCACCATCCATGTCGTAGTCAGCAAACGCAAGATTTGAGTCTTTACCTTCTTTGTGATTTCGTAGCTCAGTGTGATAACTCAGCATCGGCTCGAGTCCTTGAGTCTCGTTTTCGTGAAATCGCAATGTGGTCAGTGCATGCGGCTCTGGTACTTGAAAACTCATGGTTGTCAATCTCGAGCGCAGTTCCATACTGTCGGAATCTTCTAGGCCCACCGCATCGTAAGCATAGAATTGCAATTCTTGACGTATGGATTCATTGGTGGCTTTCCGCAACATAATTCCAGACGCAGCGTTACGTGCATTCGAGAAAGAGACTTTTCCTGCTGTCTCGTTGCCAATCATGGCGTCAAAGACTGACGTTGGGAGCACTACTTCGCCACGAACTTCCACGGGAACACCCAAACCTGTGATATGGCGAGGTATCGAACTCATGTCGGCTACAGCTTTCGTCACATCCAGCCCTTTCTTTCCATCTCCTCTTGTCGCAGCCCACTGTAATGCTCCATCTTCGGCGTATCGAATTGATAAGGAAAGTCCATCCAGCTTTGGCTCCGTAAGAATCTGTAGCTCTGTCGTATTCTCCAGTTTCTTTTGCTTTTGCATTCGTTGGATCCAGGTCTGGAGCTCGTCTTCTGTATGAACATTGTCCAACGACAACATAGGAACCAAATGAGTCTTCTTGATTCGTTCGGGCGATGCAGTATCGGTATCGGTATCAGTATGGGTATCAGTGCCAACTCGACCTCCAAATCTAGTTTGAACCCCGTCCTGCTCGAGCTGTCTGAAGACATGTGGGTGATCTTCGCACATTTGAGCTTCTCTTCGAACGAGTGCGTCATATTCATCATCGGAGAGCATCGGTTCAGCCTCTGTATAGTACAGGGAATCATGCTTTTGAATCTCCAGAGATAGCGACTTGAGCTCGCTGTATATCACACTCTGCTCGTTACTAGTAGAGGTATCAGTACGTGTAGATTGACGCCGAATCAGATCAAGCTGCGGCTGCGTTGGCGTGCCAAAAGATCTTGTTGAGAGGCTTCGCGTTCGCGACACATGTCCATGCGATATCCAACCGTACACGTACGTACAGGCCCTCCGTCTACATATAATCGACAGCATCATTAGCCACAACCTCGCTTGGACCATTCTCCAAGCCCCTACACGTACAACACAGCGCTGTCTGTGCAATCAATGACAATGTTCATTTCAATCATCGCCAGGTGGCGTTTTGAGTTGAGTTTTGAGGTAGAACAGTACGGTACTGAAACTTGCTAGTACCAGTCCGCGCTTGGGAGCGATCTCTATTCTACTGTCTGTACATGTACTAGTACTGGAACTCTCGAACTCAGAGAGCGCAAATCCACCAAAGGAGCTCCCTTCTAGTACAAGGGACCGTTCCTTAACGGCAGCCTTCGAAGGTAACCTACAAAACGGAGGCTTCAGTTGACAAGTTGGCTGTGATACGGAGATAAGCTTGCTGTTAATGTTATGGTGCTCTTTGCTCTGCCTTCTGACATCTCCGAGATGAGGTTCATTTAGGTAGCTTGTGTTTACACCAAGCCTTCATATTCCCGCACAGCGGACCACGGGCATCCACGCACTGTGCATGTATGCATTGTGTGGCGCTTCTATTCGACCCGCGCAGGGTCAGCCATCTTTTCCTTCAGCTTTGACATAAATTCAGGCTCGTCGTCTTGAAGTTGTTCCATCATTTGCAGGAGCTTGATATCGCGCGCGTCTCCGACAAGGTCTCCTAGCTCTTCCTCCATAACTTCCCAACGCTGGGGGTAAAATCGCTTCAACGTAGCTTCGAAATCCACTAGCACTTGTTCAATGGCAGCATCCATTTGTCCGCCCAACACTTTGAGGCCGACCAGCACCAGAACAACCACACCAAACACAATCCCCATTGTTTTAATTGGACCGTCCGTAAATGACACCGTGTCCGTGAAGGCTTGATCAATCTCGTCTTGGACTAACGTGATAGAGGTGGGAAGGTCCACAAATAGTGGCCCAGCAAGTAAGTGCGACATGGCAGCTTTGCCATATCCAGCACCAGACACCGTTGAGTGAAACGAAGTCGGGGAAACAAAGGCATTACAGATTCGAAGCGTTGCGACGAAGATGCACATAGCATACACACAGTCTCTTGCGCGGGTGTGCTTGCAGTGAAACATCATGAGAGTTGCGTTACAATCAACGGTGCGATGGAGACGATTGGACAAGTTCGAGATTGGTTGGTTGGTCACTCCGTGTCGTTCGGTCGTCTTATGAACAGAACCAGGTACACAGCTAGACTAGGCGTGTGTTTCAAAAGTTCGTAGACTAAATGTTGATGCCGATTGATTGCCGATTGATGGGTGACATGGTGACACCTCTCTAGCTTCAAAAATCGAATCTTTTTCTTCAACAATCGTACAGTGCATGTAACGGTATGCACCGGTAGTACCTTCATGGATCAAGCTACTCTACTGTATGCATACAATCATTCCTAATTTTTTCTCTAGCCTACTACGCTATCACTTACATAAACCCAATTCTAATTTGCTAGGTAGACTCCCTACTCAGTCTCTCCAAACACAGGTAGAGGCTCAGGAGATAAGGCGGCCCAAAGGCGAAGCCTCAACGCTTCGTGGTCCCTGAGAACGTTTTGGTGCCCACGACGACGACCAGTTCCTCCTGCAGTGGACTCCAGCTCATCCATTCCGCGAACAAAACTGCGCATGGCGACAAAGGAATCAAACACCTTTTCGGTAGGCGAATGGAAGTACCGACCAGTACCCAAATCTTGAAAATGAATTTTTGTGAGGAGCGCCACGGCCTGGGCATCGTCCAAGACAGTTTCATCTTTGAGAGTGTGGACCGAACGCACACTATTGACAGGAACATTGGCAAAGCTGACCCAACGGTGCAAATCTGTGCGCTCGTCTTCACTGAGCTTGTCAGCGTCATAGTTCGGAATGCCGTTCTGGCAAAGAAATTTTCGCAAGTCGTGGTCGATGACAAAGCCAAAAGGCTTCTTCATGGCTTGAACCTGGTCTTGCTTTGCTACAGGAAGACAATATTTTCCGCCGGTGTGACGGAAGCTGAAGTTGTCTCGGAGAAGTTTCCAAATGTTTTCATTGCCGATGAAGCTCGGGATGGCCTCACATTGCCACCATTCCTTTTTCTTGGCCTTGACCACTGGCTTGACTGGAGACATGGTAACACGCCGATCCTTCGTGTTGGTCGGCTGTGTCAGTGGCTGATCATCGTCATCGAAGATTCCTTCTTGCTGCTTTTCGAAGCGAATGACATCGTTGGCACTCATAAAGTAATCGACACCAAGTTGACTTCCTTCCACAGTCCTCCCAGGCCTCACGTAGTAGTTGTCGTGCAATTTATTGTACTTGGACGCGTTGACGTATGTCCAACCAAACCCCTTGAGGCGGGGCCAGAGATGCTTGAATTCGAAACTGTAAGACTCATCGTCGGAAGAGTCGCTCGAGGCAAGGAGTGGAGCAGCCGGATCTTGAGGCTTGGTGCGATTGTTGACAGGTGTGCATTCTTCACCTCCTTCCTGAACTTGAAGACTGCAGTCATCTCCTCGCGTAGAGCGGTCTACATAGTCGTTCTCGCAAGCCCAGTCGAGAACATCAGCAGCAGTGCTGAAATAGTCTTCTCCAAGTTCGGCGTTGCAAATAATGTCAACCCCAGGTTTCGCGAAACACCACGTGCCAAGACCGTCATTGATGAGGTTCCATCCCTCCTTTTTCATGAGCGACCAGACGTCTTTCCAGACGTACTTTCTGCTGGTGTTGCTGGTTTGAGAGTGTTCGTCGTCCGTACTCAAGTAGGTATCTTCGTCCGTGCAAGACTTTTCGTCGTCGGCACTTGTTATTGTATCCCCGTCAATTTCGCTCTCCACGCTGCTCTCATCGCTCGAAGTTTGGACGCCGACCTTTTCCCTGTAGTTGATCGACTTTGCCCAGTCAATCACGTCAGTAGGGTTTCCAAAGTAGTCCTTACCATACGTGAAACCTTTAGAGCCAGGGTCGACATGCGAAGGGTAATAGTACCAATCGTGAAGAGGGTTTTTGGCACGCTTGACTTTCCACCCTTCTTGTTGGAGACAATTCCATAGATTTTTCCAGACGTAGAAATCAGTGCGAGACTTGTTAGATCTCTGTTCTTTGGCTTGCTTCTTGGACTCCATTCGCTTGGTGACTGCGGAGGAGGCACGCTTCGTCGTCGCCTTGGGAAGAGGCTTTAGTTTCTGTTTAGGAGGTTTTGGTTTCTGTTTCGGTTTCTCCTTTGGGTTCTGAATACGAGTGGAGGGAATCTTGGTTGTGGTTTTCCTCTTCTTCGATGGTTGCTCACGACCCCAGATGCGGCCATCGTCACTGTTGCGTTTGGAAGAGACCAGTGACTTGGTTGTAGTCTCGCCTTCGGTTTCTTGATCTTGAAAAAAGAGGTTCGTTCCTGGCGAAACAAGAGTACCACCGTTGAGGATACGTCGGGTTTGAGTCAAGGCTTTCTGATAGAGGACCCTTTGCTGAGGATTGAAATTCTGACTCGTAGCCCTACCCATAAAGACGAAGATATCCCTCTCCAAATCAGTGTCCACCCACTTGTTCTTGAATCCCAACAAATTGGCAACTTTGCCTCCTTGAAGACCATCGTTGAGCTGTGCATCGATTGACTTGCATGCCAACCTGGTCTTGGTTTCCATTGTCATGTCTGAATGACGGTCTTCCAACGCTTGATTGGAGGACTCGTAGACAATTGCAGGCCACCAGAATGACTCGTGCTGAACGTATGCAAGTTGAGCTTTCGTTGGTTCTTTCCGTTCTGGAGTCAGCAGGACGGGCAGAGTGCCTGTACGATTCAGTGACGCGTTCAGACTCATCCTGTGGAAGGGCTATCAAGCAAGAGAGAGTTCAAGAGTATACTCTACTCGTAGTCGGTTGATCCAAGGTTGATCGATCAACGTTTATCTTCGATTATGAGATGTGCTGCCGCCAAGAGCCAAAATGTGTGAAACTTTGATCGTTGCCAAATCAAATATAATTTGAATTTGTTTACTATCAGCTTTTGTGGAGGGTGCCCGTTACAATTTCAAATTTATTACGAAGTCTTTTTCGTATCGGTATAGTATCTCAGTATATACTGATACTGTATGAATATTGTGACAGGACAATGTAGACCACTGTACTGTCTGTACGGTAGATATCTTTGATAGTCTCTAACATGTTACTGATTCATGAATTACAACAACCTAAAATCAGTCACCTGGGTTTCGTGCCGATGGCAGACATGGCTTGTCTAGTGTGCTTAAATCACACTAATATAATCATATGCAAGATAATGTCAAGTAGGATCCATTTTTCTCTTGAGACGATGTTCGGTCGTCAGTGTGTTTTTGTGGCGGAGATGTCGTCCACATAGTTCCAAGCACTCTCAGCAACAGTACTCCTCCTCTTGATAAGTTCAATGCTGGCAAATGTGAGTAGATCGTGGGCGTCACCTAGATTGAGACGCGAAAACACGCTAGCTGCGGGAATGTTGGTAGGATCAGTGTAAAAGTGCTGCTCTACGGCAAATGGCAGCGGAATCGTCACCGTGAAGTATATAATGAGCCACGCTTGGTGCGCTCCTTTGCAATCTGCTTCAACCTTGAAGAAGTGCAGTTTTTGAAACGGAAAATTGCAACGATGAGCAAATCTGATGCTTTTTACAGTGAAGTACCCGCAAAACTAGCATGCCTTGGCGTGATTCTTGGTACATAGAAGTTTTTCGCTGGTTTGCCACGTGCATCTCTCTCAATACACGATGCGTCCATCACCAATGCCATGGTGGTAATCGTATCTTTTCCAATCTTTTCGTTTATGTGACAACAGCTTTCTCCTTTCAAATTACCAAATAAGTTGTGAGATGTGCGCCCTAGCGTGTATCGTGCTACAATGCACATAGCCGCATGTAGCGCAACGCACCACGTTTCCGAATAGAAAGGTGCTTCCATGCTTCGACGCCAAAGTCTTGACACTATCTAGAGCCTTTTACGATGCCTGCATTGTAGCATGTGATACAATATTATTGTAAGCGCAAGTCGCGGGAACTGGGCAGGCATCCCGAGGAGCGCAATCGACCCCTCAATTATTTCTTCCAAATGCGCGATAAAGCACATGATCTCGCTCCATTTTTTGTTCGAACTGCAGTCCTTTCCGAATCGATGATATGCATGAGAAGGGTTTTGAGTGCTGTGGCGAGCTTTTGAAAAGCAGTTGGCCAAGTTTCGAACTCAGACTATCTCCTTTCAACACGGAGGTTCGAGAGCAAAGTGAAAATGCGGAAGGGAAGTACGGATGTTCTGGATTTTAGGGAGACTATCATTGTTTTACTAGTTCTGCTGCGACAATACACTGCTTCTCTCTAATCTCATTTTCACGAAAGTTATCCTGAAATACCCGAACTTGTTGAAGGAAGACGATGATTAAAATGACATGTGGGAGCTGGCCATGAGATGGAAGATGGTGACTCACCACACCAGTTCAATGAAGATTCCAAAGACGTCTCAAGTAATGACGAGGCGAAAGAATCACGGGAGCTCATCCGATGATAGGCATTGTGAGTGCCTCGACCAACGTGGGAAGCTCTGGCTGTCACGCCATCCGTAGAAGTATCGGCTGAATATCTTACAGATCGAGGAGCGGTATTGTTGTGGCCTTAGAGTTTCTGAATTAATAGAACTTAAAATTTCTGATGTTAATTTCAACATTAACAAGTTCGTTTGAAGAAATTAATTTAAAACGTTCGTTAGTCGGGTTTGGAAATAATCTAACGTCATTTTACTGTACCTGTATTTGATTCAATGCTATAAAGTGAATTCCCGTTTGAAGTGCCATTGCCGGTGTAATTCACTCTGGTTGCAAGGAGTACGTTTTGAAGGATACTTTTAAAATCCTTCATGGGCAAATTGCATAACGCAAATACCCCTGAAGGATTGAAATTTTAATTGAGATTGGTTTAGCTATTGTAGTATAAGTTCATTCAAATCATAGAATAGTTGATTTCTTATTTTCGAGTTTCTTTCATTTAGTAAGATAATGAAACCCGACTTTTTCTCTCTGTCGTAAGCTATCATTGAAGATTGTCCCATGGTATCTCCACTTTTAACATAAATGGTGTTTCCCTCTAGTTCTGCTATGTTAACACCTAAACCTAAGCTTCTGCCATTTTCATTAAGATAAGGTTGCTCGGTTAATTTCGCAGCGGCCGATATTGCTTGTGTTGAATTTAATACTGCATCTAAATAAGTAACCATGTCTGAAGAACTAGATTTGATTAATCCTGCGGGGGCCATAAAGTTCCAAGCAAATGCATCTTGTTCTCCGCCTTCTTGGTTGTAGCCAGTAACCTTGTTTTCCACATTGTAAATTTTAGTAAGTGTAGTAGTTAAACCTAAGGATTGAATCAATTTTTCTTGCAAAAGCTCGTCGTAATTTTTTTGATAAACCGTTTCTAGAATTTGACCTAGTAATACATATCCTAAAGTCGAGTAACGGAATTTACCGAAATCAATTAAAGAGTCTGCAGTGTTAATCAAACTGTCTAATGTATTTTGAGTGACAGAACCAAGAGGGTTCTCAGGGTTTTGCTGAATTAAGCTTCTAAAATCAATATCTGGTAAGCCTGATTGGTGCGATGCTACATCAGAAATTTTTACTTTGTTTTTTAAACCCGTTTTCAATTGATAATTCTTAGGGAGGTAATTATCAATAAAATCATTAACAGCAAATTTATTTTCTAAAACTGCTTGAGCGATAAGGTTTGTTGTAATAATCTTGGTTACTGACCCTATTTCGAACACAGTTTTCTCATCTACCTTGGTGTCAACGGTCCTGTTGATAGTGCCATAATTGTAAAATATTTTTTTACCATTTTGAATAACTCCAATGCTTATTGCGACAGTTGGGTTTGAATCGGCTCTTACTTTTAGAACAGAATCTACTTTACTGTAATTCGATTGACTAAATAAGATGTTTGAGAAGATTAGGATACTTAATAATGTGCTGAACTTTTTCATGTGCTTCGTTTTTTTATGATTACGATGCAAAGATTCAGGAATAGAACATTTTATATGTCCGAATAAAAAAAGTCGAACGGATTTGTAGTAACAAAAAGGTACGACTTTTTACAACTATTTATT
>JAVCKV010047790.1:10105-23177 GCA_032274145.1 Herpochondria borealis | reverse complement strand
AACTACAGACTTCGATGGGAAAAACTTGGCACGGAGTCATTTTTTTCAATATCATCGAGCTTTTTATCCCTCTAATTGAAGACGGACGTCTGAGTTTTGATTATATTCGTGAAATTGTGGAATTATTTTTCTTCTAGAGGAAGCGGGCCAGCTTGTAAGGAAGGGGTGGGTCTCAAGGCCGCTCTTTTTCGCAGGGCATCCCTGGTCGTCGCTTCTAAACACGCTCAAGACGACGACTCCGGATTTTGCAGAGGGGTCATGGAACGTTCCGGCAGAGAAAGGCGTCCGCCGAAGCCTTTCTGGATGTTTCCAACAGTTTCTATTCTCGAGAATTACATAAGCAGACTTGATATTGCACGAGTTGTGGGGCGTCAAAAAGGGAATGCAGCGGAAAAGACTGGCTACAACCGGGGTGTGCTTGTGGGATGGGAGCGAAAAGCAACGCGAGAAGATGATGCAGAATACATCATGAACTCTGTCTTCTCCATTCAGCTTACTCATCTCAACCTTTGTCGAAAGAAAGCTCAGGGGGATTTACATCGCGCGATTGGGTACCTATTCAATGATTGAGATTTTCGAAGATGGTGAAGGTTAAGCCTGGGAACATATGAATAGCTTGGGTTGAGTCAGAGAGTACTGATTACATGAACCTGACGGATATACCTTTGCAATGACTAAAAAGCCGTACGAAGATGGTGCAACTGAATGTAAAAAGTAGATATTCTAGAACTTTGGCCAAGACGTCCTTCAATTGCGTCGATGTGTGCGCCTCGTGGACATTGAAATGCACATCCTTTGAGGTTTGTGCCTCTTCGACAAAGACCTTTCAGTGTACGAACTGATGCAGTTCCACAATAAGTCGATAACTGCAGCGCACGCTATGGCGGTGGTTCTGAAGAAAGTACTTTTCAATCAGAAAGGCCCTGTAATTAAGGAACCAGGGATGAGTGGGGCTTCGGCAGGGCACAAATACAAGTTTCAGGTCGTGGAGGTGACGAGGTACGCAGGACACAGTAAATTTCAAGTCATAATCTAGATAAAGCGGATGCTGGAAACGGGGGAGAAGAAAACTTTTACGTGATAGTGGAAACTCTACAGCCCATAGGCAATATAATGAAACGAACTCTGGAGAAATCCGTCGCCACCTGGACTGAAAAGAACTTCAACTTCTTTCCTCTGGATGACTCAAAGGATGTTAGTATTGAAGGTGAAGTGAAAGGCACTCATGCGAGTCAAGCAGCAGAAACTGGAGTAAATACAGTTGAAAAATTGATGATGGTGACGGAGGGGATGAAATATCCAATGCAGTAGACCTTAGTAAAATGTGAGGAGGCCGGAGTGTTGAAAAAACCAAGCTAACAAACGAATTTTTATCTTCACCTTCCGATTTCATAAGACGACGCAGCGTACGCTTCGATCACAAGTAGAATGCGCCTGGTAAAGACTTTCGTAAGTCCGTACTTATGTGTCTGGTTGCGTGGTTTAGGTAGCATCGTACGCTTCAAGTAAATTTCGAACGCGCCTTGTAAAGACGCAGAGTACGATTTTTGAGTAGGGGTTGCAATTCCACTGGCTTGACAAAAAAGAAAAGTAAGAATACGACGTACATCATTATTCTACAGAATAGGGCGGCCGCCATCTCTACCAGTCATATTTTCGCGGTTGTGGGAGCGGCGATCGCGTTGGATCTCATTGTCGTCTCTCTATTCTCCCCGTTCTTCGTCAGACTTATCCGACGCATCTCGAGATTCTGCATGGTTTTATAATCAACGCGTTTCATCCCATTTTCTTTTCTTCGTTACTTTCTTTGCTTCCCTCTTCTTCGGGATGATTCCACCTGGGAAGAACCGCTTCTTGTAAACGGTTCGAGCCGGAATTATGAGCCTCGTCTTTCGCGGACGCTGGCGGGATATAGGAGTGGGTTTGAACTCATAACTCGCATTAGGATACTTATCCTGTGACGGGTATCTTTCAAACCTGCATCCATTGCTCTATGTTACATTCTTCCCGTCCAGGATAGGTATAGGCACTGTACAATTCTTGCCTCCTCCGATGCTCTCGAAGTTGACGTCCATGAGTATCTTGAAAATTACGGGCGTCCGAACGAGACAGTACACCACGCTGCCCCGTGTTTTTCGGGTAATCTAAATAACATACAGCCACCCGCTGCCTGGTGCGCGATGGATCTTGATCGCCTGAGTTTTTTCGGGCTAACGCAGCGACGGTTCAATAGCGGCCTAATTAAATACTCGTTGGGACACAAATTGCGTTCGAGGATACACGTACCCAGTGAACCTTACGCTGTAACTCCCGGCCGCCACACTCGTCGTAGTTAATCGGTCCAGTTATTTTCCCCACAAAGACGAAATGGCATGCATGTAGAGGTGTCTCGGGTAATTACAGAGTTTTTATCTCTGATTCTTTTGACCGTTGTACGACATTCATAGCTTTAGCCACAAACTCGAACCGCGTGAGGTTATTTTCCGCCATCCAGTTGCTCGATTCTTCGATGAATACATTTTCCAAGCGCTCCTGCATGCACAGAATTGTATCTAACGACAGAACAGATAACCTTTCCCGCTGGAAGCCTCATGACACCACAAAATGGCGTACATAAACGTGAATTCCATCTCGATGATCATTTCGTAAATTTAGGACCAAGCTTGCTTGGAACACCGTGTTACATGTTCACGATAATAAAACACACGACCTACGATCAACCGGCACGAAGTCATGAGCGCACGCTGTTCCCTGAATTTTCATGGCAGAGTCTTGTTTTGCCGGTTCCATCGGCACGACGAGTTAAGCGGAAGAAGGTCATTGAGCGTTGACGTAAGTGTCTTGGATCTAAAGCGCCTTCGGCACGACGCCCTGAGCCCACGCTAATTGAGTCTTGAAATATTCAGAAGAGTCTCGATTTTCAGGTGCCTCCGGCACGACGCCGCACGCGCACGAAGATTCTTGAGCCTTGATGGCAGGGTCTTGGCTTATGAGCGGCACTGACGGAAAAAAATTTTTTACAGACGTCAACGCCTTTGATGATATAGCCTCGGGTAGATCGTTCTCGACACTCTTGTCCACATGAGCTTCGTGCATCATCGTGATATGATCTTCATTTGCAGGAGGTGGGTGCACCATGGTTTTTGACGCTCCTGGTTTGAAGATCGCATTCGCAGGTTCCGAAGGCAGTGCGTACTCAGAATTATGGGTCTTCTCTCCCGAGTGTTTAGTGTTTAGCTCGAAGTGTTTCACATTGCATGTGCGTCGGCAGAGCGGTCGAATCGGAGCGGATTTGCAGCGCGGAATTGGTTGCGGAGGTTGATACGGGTGCGGGAAGTCGGTTAATTTTTAAAAATAGCACATGCCTCCACCTGACTTCCACGTGTAAGCGCACATACATTTTAATTTTAAAAAACAGAACATTTTTGCGGGTGCCGTCCAGGTGTAGGCGCTGCTGTGCGCAAGATGTTCTTCCTTCGGCTCCAAAATGTACCAGGATGTTGTCTGACATGTCCATCCAACCATACCTATCCAGCACTTCCAAAAAAACCACTCAACGCTCCCGCCATGCTTTCCTTCTGGCCCAATCTCCAACCAAATCAGCGCCACTTCTCTCCCTTCCCATCGTCTTCATCTCAACGCGTACGCGTGAGTGCCTCACAATCCAAACGTACCACCTCATCGCGGCGCGTTTTTCTTCATCGCGGTTGTCTCCCCGCCGATTTCAACGCGTACATGCCTCATAACACAAAATCTTGAGGCCGTCAACTCTTCTGAACACGTACGCGTGACTTCCCCAAACCGGCACCCACTACCGCATCGCGTTTTCTTCATCCTGTTTGTCTCCCCGCCGATCGCAAGGCGTACGCGTGCTTCTTCCGAAAGCACCTTGGCGCCGTCATACTTCCCGTATCTTGGACCAAACCGCTCGCCGCGGCCACCTTCCGAACCTTCGAAACGCGTACGCATACCGCGCACTCATCACTCACTACTGTACCAGTTTAATCGTTCTTCCCCACGAAAAACATACGCGAAAGGCAACAAGCCATGGAAAAGGTTGTATTCACTGACCTCCATCCAAATGAATGACTCTGTTTCATTCTGGCCGATCGTCATCAAGATGGAAAGAAGGAAACATGGAAGATTCCATGGGAGATGAAGTCTGGCATCTAAAAGTGCTCGACGATTCCATCTTTATGTCCTCGGAAGAGTAGACAAGGGGAAAGTAGCAGAATAGAACGATAGAAGAAGTAACGGCTTTTATCTGAGCAAGTAACCATGATGAAATATCGCGCAGCGGTCACTGAACAACTTCATACTGATGAACAACAAGGCGTTTTTGATAGTGAACCAGTCCTCACCCAGACGTACTGCCTTGAAAACTCGCGGCTCATCTCTTTTGGATCGGATAGTCCGGAACGTTTCATTCCCTTTAAAAGAATTGGGGGTTTCCGCTATTAACCACCCAACAGGAAGCACTTTCAACGTACCCCGCGCGGCAGTCAGACATGTCGGACGATTTATCACCTGAAAACGAGTTGGGAATGATTCTGCACGATTCGGAACTGTTCTAATCCCAGGAATTCAACTTAACCGCAATAGAAACTCAAAATTGCACTGTTGAATCGCAATTGGGGCATAAATCAATGTACAAGCAAGCTTTTCGAAGAACGCATACGTTTCTATCTTGGGGGAGAATGTTATCGTTCATCTCCATAACAGGTAACTCACATTTGAATTCCCATCAGTCCTGGGTAATTGAGGCAGCGGTCCAAAAAGCCAGTGCATCCCTGAACATTTGCACTTAAAAGATTGTTCGGAGTACAATTTGGCCATTGATGTTTTCGGTATGCTTCCAAAAGAGCCACATTCTGCACGTATATGATTTTCCTCGGATCCCATCTCGGCGAATGCATTAATACAATGTTAACTCTACAAATGCAGGTGTGAAGTATCCTCAAGACTGTGTACGCATTTTGAGTCCTGTAGAATGGGCAAAAATAGACGTGGCGTCGTACAATTTCTATTGAGAAGGCACAGATCGTCCAGAGTCGTTATGCGGCTGTACGTGTCGGGGCCATCTATGGGGAATTTGCGGAAATTTATTCTTTCCCACACAGCACGGAGACTTTTGAAAGGTTCTGTGCAGTACGGTACAGAATTTACTGTCGGATTTCGTATCCAATTGTCGCGCGTGGTGTGATGATGTTAACTCAAGAAGTCCTGTGAGTGGTCCACTAAGTACGTCTGTGACAGCAGGGGTAGGAAGAACATGGTTTGTGACGGAAGACGATGAACTCTGCACTGATGAACAAAATCCGCTTTTCGATTCAGCTCAGGAGAAAATCCTCTTCGAGGCACCGAGGAGTCCGACAAGTTCGAGACAGGAATTGATGTTGGAGATCGCGTCACAACACTTTCGTTCGAAGAAACAATCCCAATCGACGATATCTCAGCGGAGTTGGCAGGAGAAAATAGAAACATTGACCTCGGGAATTGTGTGTCGGGTTACCAAGACAGGGACAAGAGTAACCTGAACATGTTATTGCGTGTTCATAGCTTCTGTCGTACGACTTGAGCTTGGATGCGCACCGGAACCAATTATCCGGGTGAAAGTTGCAGAACAGCGGAAATTTTTGACAGAGTTGCAAGCGCCAGAGTCTGTGACATACCCGACGGGGTACAAAGGGTACACGGTGCCGCGTCATTCTTCGCAGGTTCTGGCGTGGACTAATTGGCCATCTACCGGACGTCCAGCGATAATTCTTATACCGTATGGCGCTTTACACTGACGATTTTAAACAATTCAAGATTTTTCGGACCTTGTCCGTCGATGGTTGCTATATGATCCCATTGGGAGTGTCTCCGGAGTCGGGAAGGAGCCCGGCGTCCGCCAGAGTGATTGCCCTAGCCCAACACGGTCAAGATTTGAAAGAGCTACTGAAACTGTGCGTGGATGTAATTTTCCAGGTGCAGTACACGGAGTTGACAGATTTGATCTGTACCGGCGAAAGGTTCGCATATTCCTCGACCCCGTGTCGTTCTTCGCTGACTATTCGGCTATTTCCGCCTGCTGCAACTTGAAGTTTCACGTTACCATTGCGCACTCCACGCACTGTACCATAACTCGAAGGAAACTTCAGTTGAAGTCTGATATTATGTACACAAGTGGAATGCATTCAAGGCGTGTTGGGTATATGGGATTTTTATAGAAGAATAACATCTATCATGAAATGCAATCCTTCAAGTGGGATGACTAATCGTTGGTAATAGCTACCGTAGACCAGTCAAGGACAAATAAACGATTCTCCTTGATACTTTCAAACAAGCTCACTCCAACGACGTCCGTCACAGTTAACGACTGTGGTGAGCTATTTTTCGATGCTTTCTTTGACTCGTCTCTGTACTACCTGCATAAGGGGCCTGCGCATCCGCGACGGCGGATCGTACAATTGTGAACCACCCACGGCACCACGAACTCCATCGCCACTCCGCCACTTCGCCACTCTACCACTTTCGGTGCTACGTTTGCTGATTGGCCAGGCCGGGTGGACTTACTGATCGTTGGTGAAGTCACAATATTGGGTTGTGCATTGGGCTGGTTTTCCTATCGAGGTGGTCTATGTTAAGGCATCTAGCGTAAGGGTGTCTACTGTATTGTCTCGGTGTAGTTAGTTTTAGAGTTTTTTTGTCCCTTGGGCCGTTTTGGGCCACGAGCTCCGGCTTGTGTGCAGCCCTAGCCGCTAAATAAGCGGCATGGGTCGGGCCGGGTTGGGAGGAGCGACCATGAAAAAGGTACCGAGAAGTACATTGGTAGCACGTCGGAGCTACTCCCAAGTAAAGCCTTTTTCCCATATTTCACCTCCTTTTTCCCTTCTTTCTTCCCTTTCTTGTTCTTTTTGGGGGTGGTTTCCAGCGCTTCAGAGTGGACGCACACTATTCTGAACGACGACACCCGTTCAGAAACACGTGTCCTGCGTCCCCGTTCGCTCCGGCATTCCCCCCTCATTTCGCTCTACCATTCTGTCCCCTTGTGTGCGCGCGACGGGAGTGAGCTACCGAGCCGCACCACAGCCTCTAATTACGGTAACATCACCATACCACCTACTAACAGACCTGATGAAGAATACGCTGAAGTTTTGCTTTGATCAACTACCGTCGGAGGGCAAAAGGAGCAGGGTACAGCGAAAGATCTCACTGGCGACCTCCGCGAAATGTTTGCCTTCTCAAAATAACTAACTGCGATGGGATAAGAAGGGGAAATTCGGAGGTCTGCATAGTATGACAATGACGGACCTGTACTGTTCGTTACTGTGTGCGGCACCAGTATTACAAGGGGAGTAAGACCAAACTGGAAGTGAAGCCTATCTCCTGCCACGAAAACTACAAAACAAAACATCGTTGCAAGGTTGTACTACTGGCCATCGATAATTGCGGATGGCGTGACCGCTTTGAATGGAGTTCAATACTCAAAACTGCATAAATAATGCTAGGGTCATAACAGGCTTGCCCAGACGTACGTCGATTCTTGCAACGCTATGATTGAGAATGGTATTTATAAGAATGGTTCCTAGAAAAACCAAACGCCCACAAGCTCTTCGAAATATGCGCACATACTGTGCCCAACTATGCGAATGCGAAAAATTTCTCAGAGATGTGCCTAGAATTGGTTCATCAAACGTTTAAAGATTGGCTGGGGCACAATCCGCACGCCGATTCCCACATAACTGGAATGGAACGCGCTATCGCCAAGAACTGGCTCGGTCGACTTTACAAGCTTTATCAATGCTGGGGAAGTAGAGAAAAGGAAGAAAAGGAATGGGCAGAAGTGAGCCTGCGCCGCCTCGTTCTAGGAGTGGAAAAGTTGAGGGTGGACGATTCAACGAAGGCTGGTTCTGAAAGGATGCAGCAGTTCCGATCTGCTCTGAAGGAAACTTTCCAGGAACCAATGCTGACACTCATGTATATGTCAGGATACACCTATATTCCTTTCCAGCTCATGCACTAATGAGAGGTACTCCAAAGCATTGACGAAGGTCAGAGTGCTGCATTTACAAGCACCGGGAGGCGAATTTTTAGGCCGAAGCATGGCTTGATAGAACAATCCGCAACGAGGGACTTCGAAACTCTTGAAGTTACGCGGCTTGTGTAAATTTACAGGCACATCCGCCGGAAGCGAGGTTACGCTCATTCTTCTCTGCGTGCCGGGGACGAAATTTCCGCCATTATTGGTCATTGTGACAGAGTGATTGGAAAAATTGTGTCAGCAGTAGAATATGGAAAGGGGATCCAGAAGTTGTTCGTCGTGTGGTATATAGTCCTAGTGTTAGGAAGATTTATCTGGGTGTTCGTCAAAGAACTGCAGTACTCGGGGGTTCGTAAGACTGTGGTGGAAGCCAGATAAAAGTGCTGTCTCTCGGATCAAGTTCACGCCTAGTAGCTATTTTGCACAGGTGCGACGAAGCTTGCATGGTCAACAGAGCGACTATAGAGATTGGACACAGCGCCAGTTTGATTGATGGTGGGAAAGACTACGTCTATACCAGGAAGGACGAGTATCCGCCCCATATGGGATGAGTACAAAATTATGTAGTTTATATCGGTACTTTAATGTTTTGTACCATCAATTGTTAGTACACAACACCATTTTTTAAAACTTCTTTCCAATGGAAATTATAATTTATTTCTATTAAACTTACATGTCCAGTTCCAATGTTTCCCTTTGTTACGGAGCACCATAATATTATCTATGGAACACTATTATACTGCAGTCTTTACTATTCACAGAACACGGGTATTGGTACACATACCACTATAATTTAGTACGTCCAACACATATAAAATCAACCTATTGGTCGTACGTGTCATTCTTTTACGGTGGTTGTAAGAACTAACATTGTGGACAGTACCACGAGCTCATCATTTCGTTCCATGCAAAATTAATGGTCCTACTATGACATCTCAACCATATAAGCCGCCTATACCATAACATTATGTAGTATTGTCCATGACATTGTACGTTTCACAATACGTTATGTTGTAAGAAACACTGAGATTGGTCAGACCATACAAATGTAGTTTTCCCGGATTAACAAAAATAGCAATAATGTAGTGTTTATTGATACTTACAAACTTTTGGTATTACACGATTATGTAGTGGTCCCGGAGCACTAATTAATACTTGTGGTGTGAGCCAAAAAAAGATATGAACTTACCATGCAGTGACTTGATAAATTACAGTGATCTATACGTATCCAATAGAAAAGTTCAAAAAGACTAAAGGATGATAAAAACCTAGTTTATAAGTCATGAGCGAAAACATAAATGTGCCAGCCTGGCTCGCTAATATTCATCTTCCTGCTTATTGACTTCTTTTTATTGCCGTTGAGATGTTGCACGAAATGAGATAAAATCAATTAAGACCGCCATAGTATTGGCGGTTTGGCAATAAAAATAGAACCTGAGAAGGTGATTCGGTAAAAGTAAACACGAGTTACAATATGAAGGAAAGGACTTATCCTGATATAAGTGGGACACTTTTTTCTATTCGTTTTAATGCAGTGGCTTGAGGTTGCTTTAACCCCGGCTACTGTAGAGGCGGAACTTGCCGGACTTCTAGACACGGGTAGGTGCAGTCAGCCGAATGTAAGCCCTGGTATCGAGAACGATTAGGGCAACCCCTTAATTTTGGTGACTTAATAGTAGTTGATGATTGTGACTCCAGAGTCATAAAAACCAAAGGATCACCGCCGCCCCATCTATGTTGCGATGTCATACAACCTTCCCGGATCCAGACTCCCGGTTCATATTAAAGTCCATTTAATTACGCAAACGATAAAAGAGACAAACGCAGGCACTCTCTACGGTCAATTTCACGGCTCGCTCAGTCACCCTGCTACAATCGTGATAATTTTTATCAATTTCTACTCTTCGAAGTCCAAGATCCTGCAAATGGTGCTTAAAGTGTGCAACAAAAAAGCACCCTATGTGTGTCCGTTTTTCTGTTATTTTTTTCTGAGTTACGGAACTTTTTATTTTTTGAAAAAGTTGGTCGAAAACTTAAATAAATGGGCGTCTTACCGCAGATGAGCTTTTTTATTTTTTAAATAATGGCATCTTTGTCAGGAGGTGCGAAAAATATAAAGTGCATAAATCTCATTAGTGCTGTATTAGGGAAACGTCTCGCATGTTTGTCATAAAAAGGCTTGAAATAAATGAAGTATCCCCATATCTATGTTGCTGAAAAATACTAACCAACATGACCAACAAGAAGGGCGGTCTAACGCTCGAAGAAAAAGGTTGCATAAAACTCTTATTGAGGAAGGAAAATCAGACTGATCCATCGCTAGATGCGTTGATAGGTCTCCAAATGAAGTAGGGACTGTCCAAATGAACCCACAGAAGAAGCGTAAGACTAAAAACAGCGGGAGAGAGCCACACATTTCGGACATAGACATACGTATTATCGAAAGAATGGAAAGTGATGTGATTAATTATGCCTGGAAAATTCGTGATGAGCTTCATCTAACCGTCAGAGCTGGTCGCGTTCAGGAATTGCTACAAGAGCGTGTGTTTCTTGACTTTAGAAAGGTTGAACAGGAGCACGACATGAACCGGAATCATCGTGAAACCCGGATTTCATCGTCAGAAAATCACGTCACTTGGACCGCAGAAAAGTTTGTAGATGTGATATTCTCTGACATAAAAATAGTAACCTGGACTGTCCGGATAATCTCTCGTTTTATAGGGATGACCTTCAAAAGGAGGAATGAATCTTTTCGAAGCGCCAGAAAGGTGTCGGTGGTGTCATGGTCTGGGGGGATTCTTCAGCAAAAGGGCAAAGTGAACTGGCCCTTGTAGAGTGAAACAAGAACTCTGAGAAGTACACCAAAACTTTACAGGATTACCTGCTATTATTTTCTACTATTTTACACTAGGATTCGTGGTTTTTCTAACAAGACAACTCCAGAATCCATAACTCTGGTCACACTAAGGGTTGGCTCAATGACCCTTCTATCACTTTTTTGGACCGGACTCCTAAAATTCAAGATCTCAGTCCTATTGACATTTTGTGGGGGAAGCTGGCGCGACGTGTTCATGCAGACACAGTTTCAATATTTGGAGGATCTCAAAAATTGTGTTTTTGAAGAATGGTGTGATTTAGAGCAGCAGTACTTCATTTATTTCTTCAACAAAATGCATATGCGATTTATTAAGATCCTCAGACACTAGGGACGTGCATTGGACTCCTAAAATTCCTAAAATGCGAGCTTTTTCCCTAATAAAGCCCTAATGAGCTTTTGCGCTTTATATTTTTCGCACCTCCTGACAAAGATGCCTTTAATTAAAAAAAATTAAAAGAGCTCATCTCCAGTAAGACGCTCATTTACTTTAGTTTCTGATCAACTTCTCGAAAAAATGGGAAGTTCCGTAACTCCTGACAATTACGAAGAAACGAACACAAATGGGTCGTACTTTTTGTTTTTTTCTCACTGTGTATAGCTGTCGCAATTCATCCCTAATATCCAATAATAAATATCACTAAGAATGTTTTACACCTTCGTTACGTATGTAAATTTTACGACCTTCCAGGTATCAACATTAAATTGTTTCATCGATTGGTTCCGTTTTCGTTGTGCCTTCCAGATGTTTTACACACACAAAGTTGCCATGCACGCAAGTTGATTGGTTCCGGACCTACCTACTAGATAGACCGACAAACTATTCTGTACTTGAATGCTAGTAAAGTTCACTAAGACGCTGTTTTGTCTTCAAAATGAGTACTTAGCAATTACATACACCCAAGTTTTTCGTTTGTATACCCATCTATATTTTTACTCTCCTTTGGGTCCAGTTCTCAGTCCACTGAGGAAGTACGATAGTCTTTACGCCTTTCTTCAAGCTCTTTTTATGATATAAAATTCATACAACATAATAGATCAGAAAATCTGATAACATCTGCTTGGAGAGTATTAAAACAATTTGAGAACCAGTCGACTGTTTTCCATTTCCACTGGGATCTGTGTATCAAAGTAATTTTTCTACTTTGAAAAACTCATGTATAACCTCCTCATCCGCCTCTAAATCTACCTTTTTGGAAACAAACGTGACATGGCAGAAAAATTAGTCACAAAAACTAACTACTAGAGTGGTCAGTGTAATTAACGTATTAATTCGTCAGATCCTGACATATCTGTCTCCGGGCTTGGAGCCTGTACTTAAATATTTTAAAATTTACTACTTTATAAACTATCACTTTAGATTACAAGAAAATTAAACTCCTTAAAATATTTAGTTTACAAAAACATCTCATAGACCTTGATACATAAATATTTGAAAAATAATGAACGAGTAAAACTACACTTCAGTTTATTTCTTTGTTTCAGTAAATGAACCAATTTTAATATTATGGCCTTTATCCAATTTTTAACAACTAGAATATTAAAATTGGCGTTTTCTGTTGCTCTATACTTCAAAAAGAAACCGTCATATGCTCTTTTAAGGTGTAAAGCAACAAAAATCACCATACTAATAAGGCAAAAAAACATTACAAATGAAATTTCAGATTGTACATATTTTAGGGATAGAGTTTTGACGTTAAGACATATATATTACACCTTGGTAAGTATGTAATGGGTAGATTTCGTATGGATTGATATAATTGCTGTTCAATCTACGTTTTTCGATCGACCTCAAGCAACCTGATTTGGAACCAGAAGGTAAGCAACCGGTGCAAGTGCTTTTTGTATTTCAAATCCCAGTCCACACGCCTGCGAAAAATAAATCCAGGGAGCGGAGCACATATCCATAATATGCACCAAAATCGCAAATGAACGAGGTATTGAAAGTGCAGTACATACGATTAGACCTGAATGATAGGGGGAAAATGCCTCCGCGACAGTCGCCAAACATCAATTTTAGTTTCTATTAGACAAAATTCACAAGTAAAGTGCATAAATTCAGTCTAGTTTGAGGGACCTTGCAATCTGAATCCATCTATGGCCTCGGCTCAGACTGGCAGAAGTCTATTTGAGTCCCCAAAGAGACCACTCGCTGATAGGACTGGGAGCTC